>JBBPOF010000129.1:0-42639 GCA_038091315.1 Porphyrellus cyaneotinctus | reverse complement strand
CTCGTGTTGCTGCGTGGTGTCCCCTCTCCTTCGCGACGGGGTGATCTCGTGAGGAGCATCTGGAACTCTCGAGCTTGGACATTCCAGGAATACCATGCGTCGAAGGTGGTCCGGTTCTACAACGAAGACTGGACACTCTACCTGGGCCTCGACATTCCCAACCACAAGGAGTCACCCGAGATTATCTCAGAGATGGAGGAGGCGACGGGTATTTCGCCCCGGGCCCTGATGGCTCTCCGACCGGGTTTAGACAGCATCCGGGAGAAGTTGTGTCTGGCATCGACACGCCAGACCACTCTTGTGGAGGATGCAGCCTACTCTTTACTTGGGATATTTTGCATCTCCTTGCCAGTTGTCTATGGCGAAGGGGACCAAGCACTCGGAAAACTGTTGGCTCAGCTACTGACGAGCTCGGGAGACACGGGCATCCTTGCATGGACCGGGAAACCTGGAAGCTTTAATAGCTGTCTCCCAGGGAGCATTGTCGTGTTCAAGGAGCTGCCGACGACACACATACCACTTGCCATTACAGGTGCCAAAATGGAGAGCATCACCGCCGGATTGCGCAATACTTTACCCAATCTCACTTCAGTGACAAGATTTTACAACCGGCTCGATGAGCTGCGCGTACCATCATATGCAGGAAAACGAATGACGCTTTCATGCATTGTTTTCAAGCTCGGGCCCTTATCCGTTTCCCGTACCACTTCGGAACGGGTCTTTCGTGCACAGACAGCTGCTCTCGGGATTGTGGAGATCAAGACCGAAAATGATCTCTCCCGATTCAAATCCTTATACCTTGTCCATCCGTGGATCGACTTCCTGCTCGACCGGCAGCCTGTGGGCAGTCCATTCGAGATCATACCCAAGGAAAAAACAGATGGTTATTTTTCTACTATCAGCGAACCTCCTTCGTTCGGTGGTTCTTTAGCTCCTACTCCCCATTTGGCAGCCCCGGAGCGATCACAAATGAGTCTTGCTTCTCGCTTCGGGCTGCCTTTTGGACGGACTGCCACGCGCCGTCGAGATGGGACGTTCCTCCAACCCCCTCCGGACACGTTGTTTCGCAAACGTCACTCATGTGAGGCGTCCCTTCGGCCTCCTTCGTCTCTCGCGCAGAGCGACAAAGAGACGCTTGCACTCCGAGTCGTCACTCGACTGAGACAGCCGTTCGGTGCGCTGTTACTCACACCAGACCTTGGTAACGTTGCAGCATACAGGAGGGTCGCAACAGACACTCTGATCACTGTTCGGGTAGAGGAGATCACGCCGACGATATTGGACAAGCTTTCAGACAGCATACGCGTATTGGATGTGCTTTAACGGTTATGATGACAGTGTGACGGATGTGCGCACCTGTCTCTCTTACCTCTCGAGGCAAGACCGTAGCGTAGTTGGCGTAGTTACATTTCATAATAACTACTCTTTCAGTACTACTACACAAGGATTGTCCATTGTTCGCTCGAGAGGCTTCGAGTTCCAGCGCGTCAGCTGGCTACGCTATCGTCTACGACCCGCTAGTACGCCCTAACACGCACTTCACGCCCTCTTACGACAGCTACGACGCTACCTTTCGACCCGACCACGGTTTTGACGGTGCAAAAAATGGTTACAGGCAGTCTTTGTACTGTAATACCAACCGCGTTCAAGGGCTTTTGTATGTCGCAGCATATTGACTCCACTTGTTGCCCAATTGCAACAGGGGTCTACATCGTCTCGATCTTTGATGACAAGGGCGATGGGAAGAAAAGAATTCGATGATCACCGCGTTCGGTTGATCAGTAGATATGCAGCTCACTGCTAGCGTGTCGGCGAACGTCGAATCGAACTTGACCGGACCTGGAATGTCTGCGATTGCATTGAGGTACAGAGGCATATGGTATAAAAGGTGTAAATATTATGCTCTAGTCGTGTTTGCGGGTTCGACAGCCGGGAATAAGTTAGATCATATCCACTAACATGTGGAGTTTTCGGTTAGTCGTCACTAAGGCACGCTCATTAGACACTGATACTCTCAGCCACGAATAAGTATTGTCATGCTTACTCTGCGGATTCTCGACGGAGGAACCAATCTATAGCTGCAGAAAACGCTGCAAATGCCAAGCCACCTCCCAGAACAGCCCTGGGTCCGGAATGTCGTGCAAGGATTCCACCCGCTACAAAACCGGCAGCTACTGGGTTGACCATGTCGTTCTTTGCCCGATACTAAAATGAAAACGTCAGTACCCGTTGGAGGTGACGACGCAAGCGACTTACCCCTTCTATGACGCATTCAATGCCCGCAAACAGTGCTCCAACTTTCCCAAATCCTTTACCGCTTCTCCACATCCCCTTTCCCATGTCTTTGAAGATTTCGCGCGCCTTTTGAGTGTTGCTCATCCCAGCTTGTGATTGTGCGCGTAAATATGGATCCTCGTACGCGAAGGATGTCGACATGAGGGAAAAGAAGGCGCCAATACCAAGACCTGTGGAGAAAAGGAGGGCAATGATCCTAAAATTCGCGTACGCCATTGTCGTGAGCGCGAAACGGCGGGTGGACTCACCACCTATGCCAGCGATGACTGTTTTGGCTGCACACGATTCCATGCCAGCGGTCATCCATGATTGGTATTTTTTGGCTTGCAAGAATTGTGTGCGGTCCTCCTCTGTGAGGCCAGGAGGAAGAGGCCCCTTCCCTGCTGGGAACAGCGGAGCCACCAGAGGTAAGGAGGTCATGTCACGATCCTGGTCGACTCTCCAAATGGCCTGCCCATAGCCTTGTTTGGCAAAGTCTTCGTTACATAATCACTCAATACCACTGCCGACTAACCGCCGACTTGCATTTGACTTCTGTGTGATTCAGTATTGTCCATGGTCACCGGTGGTCACCCTTTATGACTTGCGATGTAGCCTGGAAAATGCACACATCCGACCACGCGCAACCTCGCAGGTAGGTTCAACGGCTTGCGCCCGAAATTTTGTATACGTAGATGTATCGGCGTAGAAAATATAGTAGATGGAGAAATGGTCGGGGTGTACTTACATCACGGGGTTATGAAAACGATGTGTCAAACACATATCTCAGGCTCGTATCTCGAATCTGTCGAGCAGAGATCGAGTATTGGCCCATTATGAAGCGTACGATGTCAGAAAACAAGTGGCAACTGTCGACCTCGCGACAGTCGTTTCGTAGCACGGAGGGTTGGCGGAGAAGTGATTTCTTTGGTGGAAACACAGCCCAGGTGAACAAGCGCCTCAGGCACGAGGCGATGAAACGTGCGCACTGATCTATACAGGAATAAATGAGAAAAGATCCGGGCCAGTGCTTAGCCATCGACCATTCTCTTAGTACTTTGTACGACCGATGACTTCGCCGTTGACGACGACAGGTGCGTACCGGTTAAATGGCAGAGGTGCATTTATGCTAAGTTGAGGACAACTTGAAGAACGTCCCTCGGCCGTCGAAATTGACGCTGGTACCAAGACATTTCTGGTAACATTTTCGGCGGACGGCAAGCATCTCTTCAGCGGTGGGGTAGGTGGGGTTCAGGTGTGGCAGTCAAACGACGGGAAACAGATGACAAAGTTGGATGTTGGCCAAGGGACTGTCAATTGCCTCGCTGTGTCGAAGAATGGGGGATGGATTGCTGCTGGGACAAGCAGGGGGGACATGTTTCTGTGGAACGCAGAGACATACAAACAAGTCTTCAAGCATGGCGACGTCTGGGAGATCACAGCGGTCGATTTCTCACCCGATTCATCTCGTCTCGTCTCGTCCAACAACTGGACTGCCATCATTTGGGACGTCAGGACACACGAACGAGTACAGATACTTCGGGACGACGACTTCCTGATCGCTGCGAAATACTCCCCGCAGGGTGACCGAATCGCAACGACTACCCGCGATCATGTTCGACTCTGGAACAGTAATGACGGGACCCTGCTCGTGGAAATCACAGTTGCAATATCCAAGTGGCACAACGAAGGTCTCCTCTGGCTACTAGATAATGACCTCTTCGTCACATCTGGCAGCACAGTTAAGCGACTCAAAGCCTCTACCGGGGCAGAAGTGGCAGCGTGGCCAGTTTCCGATAGCGATCCCATCTCATGCATTGCCCTGCCGCCTCACGGGGAATTCATCGCGTGTTGTGCGGGAGATACAATTACGTTGTGGGACACCTCGACACACACCCTACTTAGACGGACCCAACACCCTCATCGTATGCGTTTTATCGCATTCTCCCCGGACAATTTGTTCTTCGCAAGTGGTGGAGAACATGGAAAAATTGAACATGGAAAAATTGAACATGGAAAAATTGACCTCAATCCATCCTATTCAAGTGTAGGTATCATGCGTTTTCGGCCTAAAGGGCGTATCCCACACGTTTTGCTACTAGTCCACCATGTTTCAATCGTCGTTCGACATCAAAACTGATCTTTCTGTATACAGGAACCATTTATTAATATCATCGACGCCGCACTCGACTCATGGCAACATGGGCGGCTTGCGGAAACGGAAACGTTATTGACGGAAACAATCTCCAGCCCTACGCAGCAGAGCCATCATGCATTCGCCAACAGAGCTATTATACGATCCAGGCTGCATCGCTGCGACCTGGCGATCGTCGATGCTGATAACGTGCGTCCGGAATCGCCCTCCCACCTACTCATGCTCACTTTAAATTGCTTCTCGAGTCCATCAAAATTCAACCGTCTGCCATTGGCTACATTGCGAAGAGTGTTGCACTTATTGCGAGTGGAGAAAATGAGGATGGTTGTCGCTTATTCGACTTGGCATTCCGACACTGTGATCCAACTCACGTCGATGATCTACTTTTGATTAAGGTGTGTACTCGTTTTGCGGTCCAACTTGGGTGTCCTTGACCTGTCTGTCTTACCAAGGCTGTTGTTCTCTTCGTTGCCGGAAAACATAATGATGCAATATCGCGCGTTGGCGATCTTATTGCCACACGGGACTTGAGCTCGAAATATCATGTGGTTCAGGCACGTGCATATCACACTGTCGCACAGCAAGATCAACACTTACGACTCCAACAGCAATACATGCACCTTCTCCTAGGAAGCATCAATATGGAAAGGGGTGACTATGAGGGTGCAGTGTGTTCGTTGGAACGAGGACGCACCTTTATGCGATATAGTGGGAGATCTTCTCTCATTACCATCTCATTGGTGAGTTTCTCCCTGTTGTATGGAGATGTATGTTAATGGTCACGTCCGAGACAGATATTTGGTTGGGAGCTTGATGATGTCGGTATTGCCATTCGACAGCGTCTTTGTGAAGTGCTGTATGCAGCAGGTCGCGCCAAGGATGCAGGCGAATCCTTTCTCGAGTTCGTAGATGCCTTTGACAAGGGGGTCTATACAAATGCATCAACGGTTGAGTGGATTTCTAGTGAGCTCGTATCTACATATTTCTCTTCATGCACTCAATCAGGCTTTTTCCATGAGATTTCACGCGACAATGTCTCTCTACTGCCGGAACCAACAATGACACAGCATTGCAAGACATTGCAACCACTACACTCCTGAGAGAGTGGGCGAAGGCTACATTGACGAGTTCTTCCTGGAAAGATGCCTTGGCATCCACTTCTGGTGTGAGTATATCCTTTTATCTTGATATTCCTTCCCAGTCTGAGCCTAATGTCCTAGTTCACCATTCCGAGATTCGTGATCTACCGGGTTATATGTGAACATCTCAAATCTATCGACCACATAACTGGCGCGATCGAGTGTTTTTACCAGATGGACGATGAATTTCGACAGGAAATGGTGCATGACGAAGAGGCGAAGTGGGCTGTAGGTGAGCAATCATGCATGGTCTGTGTGGCGATATCCACGTGACCGATCTGTTGCAGACTTCAAACAGTCTTGTGCTAAAAAGCTGGAGCACTGCGGAGATAAAGCGGTGGATGCTCAACAACACGGCGATGCAGTCACTCAGTATTCAGCTGCGTTGTTCCTTGATCACCCTGTCCCTCAAGACATCCTCCTCAAGCGAAGCAAGGCATATATGGCAACGGAGTTGTGGGAAGATGCTTTAGATGATACGAACAAGGTGCGTTATTTCAGTATTGCGCAAGTTTGATGTTGTGAACACAGAATTATTAGTTGATGGTGCTCGATCCCTCGTCCGGAAGGGGCTACAACACAGTGTTGAAAGAATGGGCAAAAGTGAAACTGATGAGTGGGTCATGGAGGAATGCCTTGGAAACTACTCGCGGTGTATGTGTTTTCCTCGATTGATATCTGCACAAACTTAATGTTTTGATTTGAAGTTCAAAGCACCAAGATTCGTGATATATCGGGCCTTGTGCGAATGCCTCGAAACGGCTGACCGTGTTGTGGAAGCGACTGAGTGTTACCACGAAATGATACATGAATCAGTACAGGAAAGTCAAGGTGAAGAGGTGGAGTGGATTCTTGGTCAGTGATCATGCCAGCAAAACAGGCCACGTCTAGCTGACTATGATCTATCAGAATTCAAATTGCGTTGTTGTGGAAAGCTAGAAGACCTCGGGAATTCTGTGATGGATACCAAGCAATACGACACAGCCATTTCTCAGTATTCGGCAGCACTGTCTCTCGACCCCGCCGTACCACGTCTCTTCATCAAGCGAAGCAAGGCATATATGGCAATGGGGTTGTGGGAAGATGCTCTAGACGACACGAACATGGTGCGTTATTTCGGTATTGCACAAGTTTGATGTTGTGAACACAGAATTATTAGTTGATTGTGCTCGATCCCTCGTCCGGAAGGGGCTACGACACTGGTACAGTGTTGAAAGAATGGGCAAAAGTAAAACTGATGAGTGGGTCATGGAGGAATGCCTTGGAAACTACTCGTGGTGTATGTGTTTCCGCAATTGATATCTACATCAACTTAATGCTTTGGTTTGAAGTTCAAAGTACCGAGATTCATGATATATCGTGCCTTGTGTGAATCCCTCGAAACGACCGACCGCATCGTGGAGGCGAGTGAGTGTTACCACGAAATGATAAATGAATCAGCACAGGAAAGACAAGCTGAAGAGTTAGAGTGGATTCTTAGTCAGTGATCATACCAACAAAACAGGTCGTGTCTATCTGACCATGATCTATCAGAATTTAAATCACGTTGTTGCGAAAAACTAGAAGACCTCGGGAATTCTGCGACGGACGCCAAGCAGTACGACACAGCCATCTCTCAATATTCGGCCGCACTGTCTCTCGATCCCGCCGTACCACGTCTCTTCATCAAGCGAAGCAAGGTGTACGTGGCCCGTCGCATGTGGAAGGCTGCATTGAACGACGCAGACAAGGTGAGTCGCTTTGTCTCTCATATTCTAGCTCTCGTTGATGAGTTATCAGGCGATCGAGCTCGATCCATCTTCCCCATGGGGTTACGAGAAGAAACATGTCGCGTCACACAAGACAGGAGACTATGAAGACGCCGTCAAGGCATTCGAGACAATGCTGTCGAAGATGTCACAGTCATCCGATCCAGAGATTCGCAGTGAGGGTGTCCACGTCTTGCTTGAGATCATCTACTGATCTAGTCTCCCAGAGCATCATCGCCAGTACGTGGATCCAGGAAAAACAAGAAAGGCTATCCGCCAGGCTATTCAGAATGCCATTCGAGATTCGCCACGTGTCCTCATTCACACCATCTCCGGCCGACTTCTCGATAAATCCGAACAGGCTGCCGCGTTCGAGTCCCTCCCGGACTTCAATAGGTTGATATCCTCCATGACGACCAAAATTAACCAAGCTCGCATTGAGCGCGACGTTGCGCAGTACTATCAGTATGCGATGTTCTCACACAAGTGGGAGGACAATGAACCTCTGTTCGAGAAAGTCATACGCATCGTGGTGTACGATCTCGAGGAATCCCCAACACACCACAAGCTCCAGATGTTCTGCAAGATAGTGCGGGATGCCGGGTTACACTGGGCATGGAGTGATACCTGCTGTATCAACAAGGGGGATCACTTCGTGCTGCAAGAAGCCCTGGTTTCCATGTTCAGGTGGTACGAAGGTTCTGCCGTGACACTCGTGTTGCTGCGTGGTGTCCCCTCTCCTTCGCGACGGGGTGATCTCGTGAGGAGCATCTGGAACTCTCGAGCGTGGACATTCCAAGAATACCATGCGTCGAAGGTGGTCCGGTTCTACAATGAGGACTGGACACTCTACCTGGGCCTCGACATTCCCAACCACAAGGAGTCACCCGAGATTATCTCAGAGATGGAGGAAGCGACGGGGATTTCAGCGCAAGCTTTGATTACAATCAGACCAGGTCTCGATGACATACGGGAGAAGCTGTGTCTAGCATCGACGCGACAGACGACCCTCGTCGAAGACGCAGCCTACTCACTACTCGGAATCTTCTCTATGTCTTTACCAGTCGTGTATGGCGAAGGGGACCAAGCGCTCGGGAAACTGCTAGCTCAGCTGCTCCCGAGTTCTGGAGATGCGAGCATCCTTGCATGGACCGGGAAATCAGGAAGCTTCAACAGCGTCCTCCCGGGGAGCTTCACCGTGTTCAAGCAGCTACCGACAACGCACATCCCGCTCGCAATCACGGATCCCGAAATGGCGACGGTCACGGCCGGACTGCGCAATAGTCTACCCAGCCGCACCCCGGTTACAAGATTTCATGACCGACTCGATGAACTCCCTGTACCATCGTTCTTAGGGAAACGGATGAAGCTTCCATGCATTGTTTTTAAACTCGGGCCTTTGTCAGTTTCTCGCAGTAGGTCGGAACGAGTATTCCGTGCACAGACGGATGCGCTGGTGGTGGTAGAGATGAGGACTGACGAGGACCTCTCGCGATTCAAATCTTTGTACCTCATCCACCCTTGGATCGATTTTCTTCTCGACCGACAGCCTGTCGGAAACATCATTGAGACGGTACCTGAGGAGGAAACTGATGATCAAGCCTCTACGACTGGAGAGCTGCCTTCATTATCCGGTCCTTCGAACCCCGATACTCCTTCGACATCCTCGCGATCACGCACGTTGCGATTTGCTTCCCGCTTAGGACTGTCGTTCGGACGGAATGCTACGCGTCCTCGCGACTTGGATGCGGGATCTCTTCTGCCCCCTTCAACTCTGGCACAGCCGGACAAGGAGATGCGCGCCCTCCGAGTTCTCGCTCGACTGAGACAACCGTTTGGTGCGCTGTTGCTCACACCGAGCCCTGGCAACGTGGCAGCGTACAGGAGGGTCGCGACGGAGAGTCTGATCATCGTTCTGATAGCGGAAATCACGCCGACGATATTGGATAAGCTGGTAGACAGCGTACGCGTGCTGGATGTTCTTTGACGACGGCGAGCGCGTCGAGTCAGTTCGTTTCCATTCTTTGGCTTATAAGCCTACCGATCACTATCGTCGTTCCTCGTGCTTTGGAACCCGAACTCGTGTTGTTTGGTTCGAGTCCTCCCGTTTTCTTTATCGAACTTTCTTGTAATTCCACTTTTCACGCTCGCCATGGTCGATATCAGTAATAATTAATCTTCTGACGAGCTCTTCAGCGCCGTGATATGATCGCCGACTCACAAGGGGCCACGATGCGATGGCAGTGCCCGTACAGGCACGTTCAGGTTCGATTCTTCCAGCCTAATAATGGCGAAATTGCTCCTGGGGGTTTGCACGGGGTCATTCCTGGATTGGAGCGATTGAACAGCGGGAAGTCTTAAGCTCGTTCATCCAAGAGAGACGCTTGTAAGCCAGTCTGATAAATTCAGAATAACTGGAACACTCAAAACGTCGTAGTTCAACAGATATACGAACAACTCCATTGAATGCAGTGCACTTTCACTCGTCGAAGTTCCGACTCGGAGAAGTGCGTTGTTCTGATCCTTGGTAGATTAAGGGGACAGTAGAGTCTGCTTTCACGTACAAAATTGAGGTCACCATGGACAATGGGAAAAGAATGCACTGGTCGTAAGAGAACCTACAGTAATGCAGTCTCGAGCTCAACGTGCTCTATATCACGCCATGTGTCAAGCAAGGACCGGGGATTTCCGCTCATCGTCCTGGTCGGCAATTCCCGTCAAGATCATCACTGGCCGGTAAGTACAGGCCGTGGCATGCGGTGTTAGAGACTGAATCACTGATGGACATAAAACGGAGTATACGTTGACCGCAACGTCGTGTTGCGGCGTTGGGTTGGTGGTGTAATATTTTTGCCCCGTGTCATTTGCGGTGCCTTGAGACGTTTGTTGTCGGACGACAGCGCCCGAGTTGGCGTGTTGTACTCTTTCCCCTTGTTCGGTCGAACAATAGCACTGTGGGCCATTTTGCCCACGCATCCTCGAAATCGTACGTACGACTAATACCTTCTCACTCAACCAGTACCGACCGTACTTGTACCTATACAGACCCGTTGAACTTACTTTCATTTTTTCAGTCCTCGAGTCCGTCGACTCGTCTAATTTCACCACACCATGGCCGACATCGGTACAATCATCAATGAAAACGCATCAAGAGCGCTGGCGCCCGCTGCAGTCGGCTCACAGGTAGCCCTCATGTCCATCATTTCGGTAGGTTGCCTGTTTTCTGCATTTCCGTACCCATATCATCCCTCCCATCAGGTAGCAACAGTCGTTGCGTTCAACATCCTACGGCCCAAGAACAAGGTATACCGTCCCTCCGTTCAATACATCACGTCCACCCTCTTGACACGACCACCCACAGGTGATATACGAACCCAAAGTCAAATACCACATCGGTGACAAATCCCCACCCCGCATATCCGACTCCGTCCTGGGATGGCTACCACCCCTCTACCGTACCAAAGAACCAGAACTCCTGGACAAGATTGGTCTCGACGCAGTCACATTTTTACGCTTCACCCGCATGACGCGCATCATGTTCTCCTGCATCGCGTTGCTCGCCTGCGTCGTCCTCATACCCATCGACGCCGTCTACAACGTCAAGCACGTCTCGTCAGATAACCGTGACGTCCTCTCCATACTCACCATCCGCGACGTCCAAGGGGGCTATCTCTTTGCCCACGTCGCAGTCTCATACCTCATATCCGCCCTCGTCATGTACTTCATCTGGCAGAATTGGACGCAAATGTTGCGTCTCCGCCAGCAATGGTTCCGCTCGCCCGAATACCTCGAGTCGTTCTACGCCCGGACCCTCATCGTTACCGACGTCCCAAGGAAATACCAGAGCGACGAAGGGATCCGCGCAATCTTTGAGAGCGTACAAGTGCCATACCCAACGACGTCGGTACACGTTGGACGTAAAGTCGGACGACTTCCAGAGGTTATCGAATACCACAACATGGCTGTACGCGAGCTAGAACAGGTTCTCGTCACATACCTCAAAGGCGGACGGATCGCCAAGGAACGTCCTACTATTCGCATCGGCGGGTTCCTCGGAATGGGTGGCGTGAAGAAGGACGCGATCGACTTTTATACGTACGTAGCTGGTTTTAGTGGGGTAGATGACGATCTGACGTCTTGCAGCGCAAAACTGAAACGCACGGAAAAGGCGATCGAGGATTATCGCCACGAGATAGAAAACCGCAAGGCGGAAAACTATGGGTTTGCGTCTATGGCTGCGGTATCATACGCCCACATTGTTGCGAATCTACTTCGTAAGAAACGTCCCAAGGGTACCGAGATTGCTTTAGCACCCAATCCAAAAGACATTGTACGTCGTCGTTGCACTCTGCCTCGCCTCACCGCTGATCATGTTGTCGCATAGATCTGGCAGAACCTGAACAAGTCGACTGTAGAGCTGTTTCGAAATAGGTCGATCGGTTTCTTGTTGTTGGTATTGGTCTGTTTTTTCAACACCATCCCGCTCTTCGTCATCTCCATTCTTGCCAACTTGTCTTCGGTATGTTTCGCGTCCCCTATTCATATTGTCTGGGCATTCGTGACACGCTTTACACAGATATCCGCATACGTTGGCTTCTTGGCAAGATGGTCCAAGGCTTCGCCAGGTTCTTTTGCATTTGTTTCTGGTGTCCTGCCACCCGCAGTCTCGGCTTCATTCGGATTCTTCCTACCCATCATCATGCGGTGGCTCACCCAATTTCAAGGCGCGCAGACACGTAGCAGCCTCGATCGCACCGTCGTCGCTCGCTACTTTTCTTTTTTGGTGATCTCGCAGCTGGTGATCTTTACCCTGATTGGTGTCTTCTTCAGTAAGTCTCCCGGAACCTTGTTTTTCCGCAGAGTGTAAATAGTATTATTTCAGTTGCCGCTGAACAGGTCATCAATGAGATCGGGGAACATGTTAGTTTCCAACAGATTGTCAACAAGTTGCAGTGTCAGTATAGCCTACGTCTAAGGAAAAATCGTCGACTAACTCGAGCTCATCCAATCAGCGCTGCCGGCTTCCATCAATTCAACTTACATCAACCAATCTTCGTACTGGCTGACGTTTTTCCCGTACGTCGACAACGATGATGCATAGAAGCATACTGACATGGTCCATGTAGCCTGCGTGGTTTCCTCGTTATCTTCGACCTGGCTCAGATTTTGAATCTTCTCTGGACCTCGTTCAAGACACAGTAAGTATCATGGCTAAAGATAGTGAGCACTGCATTTAATTCCTGGTCTTTTTTAGTGTGTTTGGCCGTACACCTCGAGATATCCGCGAGTGGACACAACCGCCTGAATTCCAGTATGACATTTACTAGTAAGTCGTTTCTCACACAGTCGTTCTAGGTACTCATCGGTACACCCCTTACCAGCTCGAACATCGTATGTTCATCCTCTCTTTATGCATTGTTGGTCGCTATATGTGACTTGCACAGCTTTTCATGGCTACTGTTGCGCTGGTCTTTGCGCCGTTAGCACCTCTGGTCTCTCTCGCTGGCGCTATCGTCTTTTGGCTTTCTTCGTGGGTGTACAAGTACCAGCTGATGTTCGTGTTCATCACGCAGGTCGAGACCGGAGGGGTACGTATTTTATAGCATCCTTCTGAGACCTCCCCAGTGACTTTACCCTTCTTCCTAGCGCCTTTGGAACATCGTCACCAACAGGTTGTTGGTGTCGGTGGTCTTGATGCAAATGCTCATGATTCTCAGTGAGTCCGAGTCGTTCGACCTACGATTCCCGTTTTCTGAGAGCACGTGACTTTTAGCTATTGGGCTTCAATACAAATTCAGATCCTTCCTGTGGGTTACGACCGTCCCACCGATCCTGTTCGTCATCCTGTTCAAGATCTGCTTGGACAAGACATTCTACCACAAGTTCATGTACTACATTCCCTCGGAGGCAGAACTACGTCAAGCCAAGATCCACTCTTCCCGTGCCGACGATATTAGGCACCGTCTCGAGAAGCGTTTTGGCCATCCTGCGCTCCATGCCGAGTTGTTTACCCCGATGCTCCACGCCAAGATGATGCCTCTGCTCGCTGAGGTGTACAAGGGCAACATTGGGAGTGACAAGACGCGCTTGGACGAATACGGCGGGCAAAAGATGGATGCACAGGTCATCGAAGGTGGTCTCCGCATCGCCGGTATCGAACAGCGGGATCTCGAGTACGACCCAGCGTTGTATTCCCGCGACCGAGGCGAGTTGGACTGGGATGCGCGCTCTGTGGCCTCTACCGCTATCTTTGGGCACAACCGCGGCGACAGCGCCTCAGTCTATCACCAAAAGACACACTACTACGCGGGTTCGGTGGCGGGGGGACGTGCGTCGCCGGCGCCGTCCGTGTCCGCGTTTGATCGCTATGCAGCCAAGACGGCGATGAACCCGAGCAATCTCAGCGCTATTGAGCTCTCGCGGCTTGGTTCGAGCGTGGATCACTTACCGCTGCTTAATGATGCTGGTTATAACCCCGGTGACGTTCCGAACCCAGATCCGCTTGCGGGACCGCTGCCGAGGTACGCGTCGCCTGACCCGCTAAGCGGTCCGTCGTCGCGATTCGCGTCCCCCATGCCTCAGCCGCCGCCTCAGTTTGCGTCTCCAGCACCGTTGCAATATCCACCACGGGCGGGGTCGCAGTACTCGCCCGTCGAGGGATACAGGGAGGCACCCCTGCACCGACCATATCCGTCGAGAGACAACTCGTCGCGAGACTCGGTGTCGAGTAATTTCGCTGGACGCGGCGTTTACCGAGGAGGATACTAAGTCACGTCTCGTTTACATTCCGCACGGACCGTCGTTAAAGCTGCTCTATAATGCCCCGCCACGACATCGCTGTTCGCTCGTCTCTCGTTTATTACTAGCTCACTCTCGTGTACACCGGCATTGGCATTCTAGAGAACATTTATCGTTTCATTCCATTTCCTCGTCCTTCCTTTTACCTATTCCATCCCATGCTCTCGTTTCTGTTGCCCCGTGGCGCACTCGCGTACGGACTGATTGACTCTCTACATTACTGGGAAAGAACAAGTGGCATGAAAGGCCTAGAACTAGTAATTTTAGGTACCTGTATTTTCTTGTCAAGGGCGCACCTGTACATAATGTTTCGTCCACCCAGTGTGTCTTCCGGAAACGCCGGTTCCGTTCGCAAAGAAGATTTGACTTGACAACTGACACGACGTCGGATCAATCGAATTCGGGGATATCCGAAAGACACTCCGACTCTTTCAATTTGAATCAAGAAACAAACACTACAATCGAGTTCGGTGACGCGATGTCGCACACGTCCGATGTCGTGACGACGACGCTCGCGACCTCGCACGAGCTCCGCGACCGTGGGTCGATGTTTGTTGGGTATCTTTACCGCGCGAGGACGGTGGAAGAGGCGAGGGCTGTATTGGGATTGCGACACGGACGCAGCCCAAGCGTGGACATGGACCACGTGAATGGGCAGGAGGGCAAAGGAGAGAGCAAGGATGGCAGCGGGCCGTACGTGATCGCAGCGTGGCGATGTATGGTGGTCAAGCCTGGTCGCACCGGCCTAGGCGGACCAGACGACTTTGCGGTCCAGGACGGGTGCGACGACGGCGGGGAGCGGTGGGCTGGGGGTCGGGTGTTGGGCGTGATGCAGCGCGAGGGGGTGATCGATGCCGTCGTGGTCGTATGTCGGTGGTGCGTCACTACCACATCCGAGCTTTTCGATCACGAACGCTCACGACGTGCGTGGCCAGGTTTGGTGGGACGTTGTTGGGACCGGTTCGGTTCGCACATATCGAGACGTGTGCTGGCGAGGTGTGTCGCAGGTTCAAAAGGATCGAGGAGATGGACGAGTGCGTTCAAACGCTCAAAACCCTCGACGGTCTTTTGGCGACGTTGCGCGCCGAGTTGGTCATGGCCCGTGAAAAAGTGGGCATCCAACCCGAATTCGAAGAGGCGAGCAGCGCGGACAAGGCACGGGCGACGAGGACGCCTGATTATCGTGCCATGCAAGAAGCTCTGGATCTGACCAAGGCGAAACGACTTGTTCATGCCAGAAGAAGTGCCATCAATGCTACCAAAATATTGATTGAAAAGTGCAAGACATCCGGGTAGATCCTATCTGATACAACGGGTCCGAGGAACCCGCGTGCTACTCTCAACATCAGGTTCAACGGTGGGGTTCCCTCTCTAGGATCAATCTGTAGGATCGAATCAAGTGAGCAGGCGACGTCAAGGACAGGGGGATGAGAAGATCAGAGGTGCAAATATTTGGCTGGATGCTCTGCCGATCGTCAACGCCCTCGCTACGACTGGGGCGGCAAAACGAAATCATCATGTTCATACTGCGGAATATCTACTTACCACAAATTAACTGTGGGTGTTTGTCATGAATGATCGGGTGATTCTTCGACGGATGGGTTCGATGATGCCTCTCGAAAAGGCAGGGGATAGATAGAACGATAAGCCAATGCGGACTGGCAAAAGTGCCTGAAGGTCACATCAGAATCTGTCCAATCGATAAGAAGAACGTACCTTGGTCGTGGCATAGGCCAAGACCGCATTGGCCACATCGCCCGCGAGCTTCCCGGATAACTGACGGTTATCACCGTGATCGGCAGTACCTTTCTCGAGCCCAAACACGCCATAGCGGTGACCGACACGGTGGGCCCATTTTTCGCCCTCGTCGGCCCATTGGGAAAGTTGAGTGGAGACCCATCCGGTGGGCTGACCAGCGTCGCGCGTCAACTGGTTGACGACGCGTTCGCCGACGTGCAGCCCTCTGGCGGTATAAAATATGCCCACCAGAGGGACGATCGCAGTCAATTCGTGAAGTACGGCGAACGAGAGGATCAACGAAGGCAACGGTGAGCCCGTCCTCGTCGAAATGGCCGCCAAAGCATCACGGTAAGGCGTAAACCGAGACGACATTGAAAAAATAAGATGTTTACATAATCAAATGAAGACCAGCATGGCTGTGCTGCTGCTCATGTTCAAGCACGCCGTACGAGCACGACGACGCTACCACTGGGGACGGTTTCACATCGACGACGCCGGTCATGGTGACTACCAGGGAATCAGAGAGCCGCGCACGATTCAAATCAGGTTCTCCAAGGTACCCGAGTCGATGGTGGATGCGCTGCATGGCCTCCGAGCGATAGAACGACAGTTTGGTCGTCTACGCGACTATCGTTTGTTGCGGGTAGGTCTTGCGAGGATGTTTGTCATTGGATGCTGAACGTGGCCTAGGATTCAGAGATTCGTTCGGAATACCAGGCAATTTGTTGGGCGGCGTTCGAGTCATCCAGTTCACTCCGTCGCGTGCCTCCACAAGGCATGACACTCAAAGTAGTCCTTCCGCCTCTGTTGGGTCGTCCTGAGGGTGGTCCTGGTTTGGATGACCTGAAGAGTCTTCTCATATCAGAAGATTGTGACAATCCCAAGCCGTCTAGTTCCCAAGACGAGTACTCCAAACCAGCTCGGCTTGTCATGTTGAACGTCAAACGAGCAGGTTCGTTCTTCATGTCTTCTATTCTTGTGCAGATGACATGAAGTGATTGCGCCATCCAGACACCCCAATTACATATCGGAACACTGTGAAACCGCCATTCCGCTCGCGCGCAATGAAAGCCGCAATTGGACATGGATTCTTGGAATGGGGTGGATTCGCCCCTCTCAAACCACTCTATGAGTCTTCTCCGTTTACCTCGCCCGCGCAGGATCCCGCTCCATTGGACAGCAAGAACATGCGTATGACGATCAACAAATGGAGTCAGATTTTGGGCGTCGCCGACCCTTTGTTTCCGGACATGAAGCAGCCTCCGGGCGAAGCTGAAACACCACCGATGGATGTGAGTGATGATTGGGAACCATTGTCAGAACCCCCCAAGATGCCGGGAATGAAGGCGGATGCCGCGGAGGACGTTGAGATGCCGCCCAGCGCCCAGGAGACCCTGAAGCAGAGCCTAGAGGGTCTTCTACAGCGCAATACACCCGACGACCAAAAGTACTAACGAGGAGACAAGGGATTTATCGACTTGTCTTTGATCAAGTAGTTGGTATCTTCACATGCTATGTAGTACCATGTTCCGTGCCGAATGCCGAGTGTCGTATAATTTGTTCACGACCGCAACTTCTTCACCACCAACCCTTTCCAGAATGATGTCTACGGCTATGCGTCTCCTGCGAAGCTCATTCCCCCGTTTCAGAGCGACAACGACAGTCACACGCTCATTCTTGACGACTTCCGTGGCTCGTGGTAAGTGTGCGCATCCTCGTTTCCGACCAGCTGAGCAAATATCAAGGACTTAGCCCAGGGATACGCACAGTATAGCCCCGACGTGAGTTTTCGTTCTCGGGCTTATTCCGCGCCCTCCGACTCACGCCGGCGCGAGGTAGGATCCCCTGGTATTGGATTCCTTGCTTACAGAAGACGAAATCGCCATTAGGTACGCCGTTCTACCATCCATTCCGTGCCGGCACTCATGCAGTGCGCACAGAGATACCGCACGCGCGTACTGTCAGGCATGTCCACACTGATGTCTACCTGGTGATTGCGGGGAACGAACATGCAGGGCCTCTATAGGAAAACTTGTCGCCTCGTGTATTGCAAGGGTGGCGGACTGAACGTGAGTCATCCCAATGTTCCCATCATATCCGCCGGTGCCTTACATTTTTCATCTGACTACGTACATAGAGTTCGACCATGACATTTTACCCGAAATGGGAAAATTAGGTCTACTGGGTCCAACGATACAAGGCTATGGTTGCGCAGGCATCAGTCATGTAGCATATGGTCTTATCGCCCGTGAGATTGAAAGGTGCATTTTGTTCTAATTACCGTGTGTTGATAGGTCATGCTGAACGATCGAACGCATGCACATGTTTCCAGAGTCGACTCGGGTTACCGGTCCACGGCGTCTGTACAATCTTCCCTCGTGATGCACCCCATATATGAGTTCGGCTCTGAGGCGCAGAAGAACGAATATCTTCCTCGTCTAGGTAATCGTTTCCGTGAACGCTGTACCGAATGGGGATGAGACCTACGTTTCGCAGCTCGCGGAGAACTCGTCGGCTGCTTCGTATGTTTCAGCAGTTTCCAGTCATATGTTGAGACCCACTCCATTTGCTAAAGGGACTTACTGAACCAAATCATGGGTCCGACCCCGCGGGAATGGAGACCACCGCGGAGGAAGCAGACGGTGGTTTCATCCTCAGAGGAAGCAAGACCTGGATAACTAATGCACCGGTGGCGTATGTCATCTCTTTCTTTGTGCGAGTTCACGCATCAATTCGGAAAAACCTAGTGACATCTTCGTAGTATGGGCACGTTGTACATGGGATAGCAAGATTCGAGGTTTCCTACTCGAAAAGGCATGTCGAGGCCAAGCTTTTTGAATTTGCAAATCTCACAACGATGTCCTAGGACATGAAAGGTCTTGAAGCACCACCGATCAAAAATAAGGTTGCCCTCCGTGCGTCAGTCACTGGTTCTATCTTCATGGACTCGGTTAGAGTACCACACGATCACCTTCTTCCCCATGGTCAGGGGCTCAGTCCCCCGTTTTCATGTCTAAACAGTGCCAGGTCGGTCCATACACTTATGGAGGAAGATGGAGAATTGATCCGAGAAACATCAGGTATGGTATTTCGTGGGGTGTCATGGGAGCTCTGGAAGATTGTGCTGCGAGGACGCTTGCGTATGCCCTCGAGAGAAAACAATTCAAGCGGCCCCTTGCGTCGTTCCAACTCGTCCAAAAAAAGTTGGTCGATGCTCAGACTGAAATCGCGCTGGGTTTACAAGCCAGTCTGCAAGTCGGTCGACTCAAGGAGGTAGGCAAGTTAGCGCCGGAAATGGTTAGCATGATAAAGCGCAACAACTGTGGTAAGGCACTCCAACATGCCAGAATTGTCTTGGACATCTTGGGAGGAAATGCGTCATCCGATGAGTAAGTTTTCCATGACTCTTGTTTCGCTTTGATGCGTGTGCAAACGCTATCATAGGTATCACGTTGGTCGGCACGTCGCGAACCTACAAGTCGTCAACACTTACGAAGGTATGTTGTAACTTGCGGCGGCCGCTGATGTGAACAAGAGAACCTAACGCTGACACTCATCCCGGACATAGGCACATATGTGGGTAGCTAGTCCAGTGTTTGTGGACCTATCATGACAACCCTTTTTTTTCTTTTTCAGGACATTCACACTCTGATTTTGGGCAAGGGATTGACGGGTATTCAGGCATTTGCCAACTGAGATTTGAAAGAGTCGTTGTTTTCCTTTGTACGATGCTGCTGGGTCAGTACTAATACGTCCAGGACTGAAATGCCTTGCTTTTCTATTCTTGCTACAGTTCCGGCCATGAGCGGGGGAGGCGTGTAAACGATTCATATCGACGGTCACATCAATATTGTATTGGCTCAGCCATTTGCCAGTGCTGGCTATTGCGAGCCCCGCTGAGGCGGAACTATATGCTATCCCATCAGTGGCACGGACCGAGTTGGGATTTTTCGCTGTATGTCGGGGTCCCGTGTTACATTGTCTGCCTCGTTATCACCCCGCCGAGGCCGTCTCACACAGCCAATCGTCGTTGCTCTCGATTACTCTCTGTGAAGTGATGGAAGGCCGTGACAGCAACGGGTTTTCGTTATGAACAGGGTTTCGTTAGGAATACTGTATGACCTAACGACATGTCGTTTGTTCGACCCTTGCATTGTCCCTCAGGTTTCCAACCTCAATGCCAAAACCCCCGAAACCTGGACGACGACCCGATGGAAGAGATCCCAACCCAAGCGATCCTGCCGGGACTCTTTTCCGCCATTCACGTGTGACAATTCAAGAAAATGGCGACAAACGCGCGGAAAGGGGGTATGAATGAAAACACAAGGGGCGCGTTCCGGTAGACATGAAACAATCGCATCAACGGAACATTCCATGAACGCTTACCTTTCTCGTATGTCACCCATTCCACACCTTCTTTTCATCTTGAATCCGGCACAACCCGGGCACATTCGGGGGATAGAAGATAGAGTGGGCCGACGCGCGAGCGTAGTTGAGACGGGTCAACATGGGATTGATTGTTATTGTTTTCGGCCGTTTTGAAAGGTCGTACTCGAAGCGATCAGTGCACGAGGCTGGTGTTTTTTCCACAGGTTGTCGATGATATGGGGTCGGAATCCGTGATGGACGGGATCGCTTAATGAAATGACTGTTTGACGTGACCGTACTGGTATTGGGCACTGCGAACGACAAACAAAACAAGTGCTTTACAACCGGCGCCACAGGACGTGCTTCATACGTCCGCGTTTCTGAGTGTAGGGTGCACGTACGCAAGTCCCAAGAGTTCAAAAACTTCCCTCTCGGAAGTCGGATGAAAGAGTTTGGAATTGTGTCGTTTGGTGCTGTGGATCTCCTGTCAGTGACTGTGGAAAAAAAAAACGCCACCAGGATCACATTCCGGACGAATCAAACTTGAGTCCCCTGCTCCAAGCACAGCATGTCAGTGGATAACTCGGCTTCAATAAAAGGATCATGCGTGCTTCGCTTGTTTGGCCCAGAGACGAAGATCGCGTTCGAACATGATTGAACCTGTCCTAGAGAGGGGAACATTTGAGCTCGATGAATCAAGACAGCATCCATGTGGACCGATAAACTGACCATCCCACCACCGCTGTCCAAAACACGCCAGGGGTAGCAAAAATCAAGTCCACACGCCTGTACGTCTGTTTGCGAGCCGAGTCGTAGGGGAGCACAAACACCGTCAGTGCTTTCTCAAGGGAATCCCAATGCTGCGTGCCAAGCACATTGGGAGGGTGATACCCACTCATGTCTGATCGGTCCGTCATGCGACGCTTGTAAAAATCGATCCTCAGTGACTTACTCAGTACATGTGTGACAAGACCTGTGAGCGGCGGATATACAACCATCTATCACCAAAGTCGGAAGAGGATCTTACCACGTTCATGAAGCCTCTGCAAGAGCCTCTTGCAGAGTCCCCGTACTTTGTCTGTGCCACGGTCCCAGTCGGTATGGGAGATAACGATATCGACATCATTGCTTTCCAGTTTCCCCCGGCGATAACTAAAGCGAGATCGAGACCGGATTGGAATTCAGGGTTGACAAACGATGGGTAACAAGTAATCAACTGACCCGCCTGCGACGATGCTCTTGCAACCTGCTTGCATTGAATCCAACTCTCGCATGATTGATTGATGGATTTCCTCGACTTCCCGGCGCGGTATCCTGTGCGTGATCGGGAACAACGGGCTGTGAGCAGTAGGCGCGGAGAGGCGTGGATGTCGTCAACTCACTTTTGACTAAAGTCGTGCCGGAGGGCTAACGAAACTTTGATGGACTTATCGACGCCCACTTCCTTGGTTGAACTGGCCTCGAATCGGCCTTCGTGTGTAATATCAGGGGTGACTTCATAGTATTTTTGGAGGTCTTCGATGGTTCGTAATCCAAGTGAATAAAGGCGTCTGGCTGTGTGCGGCCCGATTCCATGTATGGAGTTAAACACAGACAGTGAGAGAAATCTTGTAGACGACAAGAATCGTTCTACAATTAAGATGAATTCCAACGAAAACATTGAGCAGGGTAAAAACAGCTCACGGGCTTCTTGCACCTTGCCAGTATTGATAAATTCCTCGACCTGGGTGAGGATATTAAAAACCAGAAACAAGATAGAATCCTCTGACGCGCCATGGAAGTGAGCTTTGTACCAAGATATGGCAGTTTTGCGATATCTTCTCGTGGTGTCTGATCATCGAAACGGTATGGATAGGCTAGAACCCCTCGTGAATTCTCCAAGCATAACAAATATTTATTCGACCGACCTTTGATGGTCTGAAGAGGCAAGTCACTATTAGCCCGCATGGCATTACCAAGAAGCTCACAGCAATGGCCCGAGCATAGCTCAACATGCTTCGTTCTTCCCCTTCATACAATCTAGCTTTACGGATTGTTTCTAGCTCTTCGACAAGTGCCTGATTTGGACAAGTTAGCGGCGACGCTCGCCGACAGCAGAACTGCGAGAGGTGATTCAGGCCTGCAAAATCAGTATCTTTTGCGCTAGCCTCTGGATCTGTAAAAATTGGAAACTGCCCATGATAATTTGGTGAAGCCCCTGGAGGCAAAGGAGTACCGATCCCGGCCTCGCGACATTGACTTTCAGTTTCGTCGCGAAGGTTGGCGAGTGCGGCGTATCTTCCACACGGCTGTATAGCGCCAGAATTGACTGAGTCCCTCAGCCAATCAGGGGTGACGATCGGCTTGGTTTGCTAGGGTTTCTCATCAAAGCCATGCGTGCAACAAGTGAGATGGTTCACAAACAGCAATCTCTCGGGAGACATGTCTCTCAAGTCGAGGTCTCGTACGTATGGCAGTGACAACGACGTCGGCGTGGTCCAAATCAGCTATCAATTCGAGGCACTGTGCACTATCTTCGTCACCCTGGTTTGCGGTGTTTCTCTCGACGAGATTGACGAGATCTTCCAGTACACTGGGTAGAAATTTGGCAGATATAATGTGTACCCTTATGGGATATTTGTCGACAGAGCTGTCTCGGGTGACCGGCGTTGGAGAAGCCGAGTTACCATGTGCCAGTGTGCGCTTTGATGGACCTTGGTCAGATCCTGATGACACGCCACCGTCGCTAGGAGATACAGCTGAGTGTGATCTTTTAGAACGCATTGAGAACCTGGGTAAGATGCCTGGATACGTCGTCAGAAGACACTGCTTGCTACGATGGACGAAGTTCGTGAGCCTTGAATATTGAATATGAATATGAATAATGATATCGCAGCCAGTGCAGTGCATGGCTGCTTACTAATACATACGTACTAAGCTACCACTAACGAGGCTACGGCACACTGGCAGTCTGTGTCTGGTGAGCGTTTCGTCCCATTGTCGACAGCGGAACACGTTGCCACCTCGATAACCTGTCAGGGCTTATTCGAGCGCTCCTGGGCCCAAGTCCGAGGATCCACGACAAGTATGTCGCGGCAGGTGCCGGTCCGTGTTCGGTATCGGCATCCGGAAGTGGACATAGAACGAACTGCTCGCACGAAGTTCGATGCGCTTTCACGGTGGTGATTGCCCGACGCACTACAGCTATCGTCTCGTATTCTCAGAGGTCGACAAACATTTTTGTGCCGCTGGTGTGTATTGAACATTTGGAGCAGTTCTTCGAGTTATACGCAGATTGGTTGTTGGGAAGGGTGGCTGTGTTATGTACACAGATGCTGCACAGCCACGCCTTGTTTTTGAACAACTCGGGTTGCATCGAGCGTGCGGAGGTACGCGCTGTCGTTTGTCTAAGTTGCTCTGGTACCCTTCCGATCAAGTCACTCGGGTATCCTGGTCCAATTTCCATTGTCCCCGTCTCCGACAGTACGCGAAGTGTTTGATCAAGTTGAATTCGTTCGCCGCCAAAAATCCGAAAGGCAGGGAACCTTACCACAGCAGACTGATGAAGTGCGTAAATGAAACGCGATTTCCTTGACATAGCGACATCACTCATTCTATTTCTCGGCTCAACCTCAAACGAATGTCCTCGGATTGACTCAAGGCGTCGAGAAAATTTCCAAAAAAGCACGATGACCAAGGTGCATCGATAAGGATTGGCCTGCTCCATTCCACCGGGGACAATTGTCAGGCCTTGAACACGTTCAACGCGGGTGGCGAATCATGCGGGACTCATGTCACGCAAGAACCACCTAATGCTCACGATCATATATTCAGTGTATCTCTACTTCGAGTTCATAGAGAACGCGGGAAAACCCTTTGGGAAAGCTTCTCAGCCGCACTAATCTGGGTTGGCACTACGTTAGTACAAGCCATTTTCGGCCGTTCAGCAGCCTTCAATATGAAGCAGCGCGTCAGCCCCGACGGATCTCGAGCCTGCAACCAGGCCTCAGTACCTCGACTACCTCCAAAACATCAATATCAAATACCTTTTTCGCGGTATTGGGGGGGCTGTGTTGGTCGACGAAACCTGGGCTAGAGGCAAGCTCAAGGTGCGGGGCCACTCGGTGAATGGACTCTCTCAGACCTGCCAACGTCCATTTCATAAGCTGTAAGCTATCTCCATTGCAGTCCCATGCAACCCGCAAGTCTCGCTAATAGGATCAGTCATCATGATCGGTTTCCACTTCTGTTAGATCTCGTAATTACCAGGAACGCCGCGCAAGTCCCAGACTGATTGAGTCACGCGGACGGAGGAAACGGACACCTCAACTTTAAAATGTCCACTCGGAATCAATACCGAGGCCAAGGTAATCGACGCCGGCTGACCTGTGTCATCCGAGAGATCTCAATCACGGTCAGCCTGCCGGGCGCCACCGTTACGGTCTCCCCGATCGGTATCCAGGTCAGAAATCCTACGTTCTCCCCTTTAGAATCTGTTAGCGGCACGGTTTCACCGGTCCACATCTGGTGCGCGGGATGTCCGATCGTTACGAGTTATGGTTTGTGTGGCTAACTTGGATCAGGGTTGGGGCCGTCAAGACGCTGATCAGCTGGATTGATCAGAGCCTTTGTTAGTTTCTCCCCGAAAGCGGGTTTTCCCATTGGAAAATATTCTGAAGACACTTACCGAAACGGACGTAGATCTGCTATTGTCCTGAATCGTACAACAACCGAGCACATGTGGGAGGCGACATTTTCATATCAGACGCGTGCTTGATTCGGTCGCTAACGAAGCTCTATACAGTCCATTGCTACACGCGAGGTATAAATCGGGGCACATAATGTGAACGTTTAGGTTTCCCCTTGCGCTTCCCCACTCGTCAAACTCCGTCCTATGCTCGTCCAGCTGCCTGTGTCCCAATCCCAGCCAATGCCCATACCCCATCTCAACGCATCTGAAGCAGCACTCGTCTCCTCCGCAGAGATGACCTGGGACAACCGACGTTCTTACTCTGCGGACGCGATGGACGTCGTCGCATGGAATTACTATACTCTCCCCCCTTCGCCACCTGCCTCCGTCAGTTCGCACACAGAGGACTCTCCGCAGCTTGATACCAAGATGATCGAACCGCGCTTCACACCCGAATCACAATCAGAAAGCGATCAACAATCATGTCTACCAACGAATCAGCTGTTCGACCTCGAGAGCGTGGAGGCTCCCTCATCTTCGTCTTCTGTTTCGCCGCCACCTTCGATGCCACGCCAATTAGCCATTTCATCGGCCAATGGGCCACCACAGAAGTCTTTCTCTACGATCGGAGGGGTGAAGAAGGGGCGCGGCACTGGGGAGAGAATCACCACCAAAGACTTTGTTCCTCCCGACGTTACAGGCTTAAGTAAGCGCGAGGCACGTCTGCTGAAGAACCGGGCTGCAGCCTTCCTCAGTCGGCAGCGAAAGAGAGAAGAATTTGAGGCCATGGAAATGTAATTTCTCCGCCCCGTATTGCCCTTTTTAGTCCATTGACGTTATTTTCCCTAAGCCGCGTTAAGGAACTGGAAGAAGAGAATTTGCGACTTCACGCCCTGGCAGAAAAAGGAAATAAATACGATGACCTTCTCTCCAACTTCGAGCAGCTTCGGTTGCGCCTGTCGATAGCCGAGAAGCGCGAACGAGAACTCACCGTGGAGATTGCACATCGAACTGCGGCGAACCAGGCGGTCAAGACGGAGTCGCACGACATCAACTTACCCCCGACGTCATACTCGTCATACGGTGCCATTGGACAACCGTCCAAAGTGACGATCATGGTAAGAAAATTGCTTATATATGCGAGGGGAAGCTGACCAGATACCCCTCATAGAGAGAATCGCTTTTATCGTCGCTTCCGTCGCTTCTCTCCTTGCCACCGCAGACTCCACTGCCCATCACCCTCTCTATCCCATTAACGGGCTCTAGTTCCGGACGATCTTCGTTTACCCCATTTAACCACCAATCTACCCCTTGTGATATCAAGGACCACGGTCGGTCGCGATTTGGTCATGAAAGTATTGGATTCCATCCCAGCTCCGCTGATGTCGAGTCCTCGAGGAAAATTGGCGTCAGTAGCGAGCTCCCTGATATGGATTGCCACCATTCCCTTGGTAGCTTTGCGATTTCCTTGGACGCGTGGATGAGCGAAGATGGTCGAGGCTCTGTACGCGCCCAAGTTTCAGAGAGGATTCCCGCGGTGGGAGTCCACGCAGGCAGACAACGGGCCTCGTCGCTCGCCTCTTGGCCTGGAGGTGATGGGTCCTTTGGCGCGACATGCTACGCTTCGCCTCCACTCTCGGCACCGATCAGCATCCCTTCGTCTGCTGGCGACCATCTCGGCGTTTTCGCGGGCACAGGTGGCACACATCTCAGGATGAGTTTCGACACCCAGCTGATGCCGTCAGGGTATGGGTCATTTGGGCAGCATGACTCAGAGCAAGCATTCGATTACTATCCAGGCTTGATTCTCGAATAGATCTTTCCTAGTGCTATTGGGAGATCAAGGGTATACCAGTTCTCCTTCTAATTTCGTCGGTTTCGCGGTGGTTCCTGTGGTCTTTTATGAGTTATGCGTCCAGTTGTGGTATGTGTATGTCTTACAACACATACGCCACCTACAGTCTCTAGTTGTTCAGAATCTTCTCTAACGTATCACGACGTTTTAAAGTAAGCTTTCCGGTAAAGCACTCAAAGTGTCTCCGTTACTTGCATCTGTATTGTAGCATATACTATAGCGACGACTGTGTACTAACATCCATCGCGTTTAAGCGTTCTTCTATGATAGACAGTAATACATAGACCTTCGGATTCGGGTCTCGGCTGACGAGCGTGGGTATGAATGACTTGATATATCGTCACGCTTGCTTCATACGAGGGGCCGAACAAGCCCGTCCGTCCATTAATATTTCACCACCATGGACGCCTACGTCCCCGCCCGCAAGACCAGCGTGTTCACCAACCCACCAGATTATACCTTTGCGTCCCACCGCTTGCACAAGACGCTTCGAGATGCCTCAAAGCAGCCCATCGTCCTCGTCGCGTGCGGGTCCTTCAGTCCGGTCACCTACCTCCACCTTCGAATGTTCGAAATGGCCAAGGATTATGTTCGGCACAACACCAACTTCGAGATCGTGGGCGGTTATCTCAGTCCAGTGAGCGACCAGTACAACAAGCCCGGGTTACTCAGCGCACATCATAGGTGAGCGAAAACTGCCGAGGATCTAGTTCTCCTTATCGTACCTTTCTTCTGCTTCTTCTTGCTGCGCCATCCATTCCATTGTCTGGAAGCACTGCGTGCTAGATAAGAAATCAGTGCTTTCGGACTGTGCCTCCCTCACCGATTCAGTATATAACATGCGCTCGAGCGGACGCCTCGTGTCAACTCGGGCTTATGCATTTGCACTTTTAGCCATCCGTCCACGATGCCGATGCGAATGCTGAGAATATAACCCTCTCGGCGGAGAGATTACCTCACATGACCCTCGCTTTGATTTCGGACATGTCTTCAGATAGGCTATACGATCTCGTAACTTGATCGGACGGGATGGTACACCCCTTCTATCTTGGTTTCTCTGCTGCGCCGATAAGCGCGATGGGCTTGCCTCGGGGCTTAGCCATCTTGACTTATCGGATCGCGGATGGTTTGGAAGGATCTATCGTCATTTCTAATTTGTCCTTTACACCACTCCTGAGATAGAAGCTGACCATCTTTCGTGCCTTTAATTTACAGAGCCAATATGTGCACCCTCGCTGCAGAGGAAACGTCCTCTTGGCTTATGATTGATCCGTGGGAAGCTTTCCAGATCTATCAACGCACGGCCGTTGTACTCGACCATTTCGATTATGAGATCAACACGATCTTGGGCGGGGTGCAGACGCAGGACGGAGAGCACCGGGATGTCAGGATTATGCTTCTCGCGGGGTCAGACTTGATAAGCACCATGTCTGAACCTGGTGTTTGGGCGATTGAGGATGTGAGCGTTTTCCGCTGCATCTATCTGAGATATCATTCCGGATCCTCACGTAAAACACAGCTGGACCACATACTGGGCCAGTATGGCACCTTCATCATCGAACGGGCAGGTTCCAGCATGGATCAAGCAACGGATAACTTGGCACGTTGGCGGAACAACATTCATCTTATCCCTCAGCTCATTCAAAACGACGTTTCATCGACCAAAGTCCGCCTGTTCCTTCGCCGGGGGCTTTCTGTGCGATACCTGCTTCCGGCCGCGGTCGTCGATTATATAGAGGAGAATAACCTATACCTGGATGACGGATCCAGCACAGAGAAGGGGAAAGGCAAGGACAAGGACGGCAGCTCGGGAAGGAGGATCTAGTCTTTTCAACGAAAGCGCTCTTGCAGAGCACAACATTTCTTCGAGGACGAACTTGGATTCGGCTGTAGGCATTCACTGTATGAAATTCGTGTACACAAGTGTCGCTGCGTGCACATAGTAGATCATTCTATTAGGTATCGATATCTAACTGCAATCTTCAAGCTGTGTCGGCAACATGCGCGTGAATAGAGATCATCACGACCGTGACCGTGCGCCAACTTGAAGTACTTCCATCAAGCTCCTTTTTCATTGATTGATATCACATATGCCAGTGATGGCCGCGACTCGGAAGGTGCTGATGCTACACGGGTATGTACGATTCACCAAATTGACGGTCTGGCATCCTGATGGATGGAGCAGATACTCGCAGAATGCGAATATATTCAGCAACCGGGTTAGCCAATCCTGAGAACTCATCCAGGTTTTCAAAGTACAAACGAAATGCTGATATAGCTTGGCGCACTGCGCAAGGCAATGGATAAGGATATTGAAATGGGTATGTGCCATGTCTGTCGTATCATCCTGGAGTGGGTCCATGTCGTCGTTCTCTTACAGTCTTTGTCGATGGTCCAATGGTGTTGGAACCGGTGGATCTGCGTGATTTTCTGTCAAACGAGCTCGACCCACCTGAAGTAACGACTGCTACGTCCGATCCGGCTCTCACACCCAGGGGATGGTATAAATCACAATGTGATCAAAATCGCACAGTGTACAAGGGACTGGAAGAGGCGTTGCAGGCGCTGAAAGAAGTTCTTTTGCGGGATCGCTATGTGGCGAGTTTAGATCTGTGCTTTCTGCTCCACAAGTTGACATTTACGTTCCTTCAGGGTGTTTTTGGTTTCAGGTGTGCGATGCGTGAACACAAGCTCGGAGTTTCATCTTGACCACCCCATCCGTTCAGTCAGGGCGCAGCAATGGCAGCTCTCCTCGCTGCATTGGTGCGTGACATGAGGATGAGCCATGACATAAACTAACGGGTCACATTAAACAGCTCGAGAAACCACATACATACCCCCCTTTCTTGGTGGATGGCGAGCCACCTCACCCCCCCTTGTACGTAACCTTACCGATAATATCCATGTCAATAATGACCCCAAGACTTTGGATGGCCCCAGTCAATTCTGTGTCTCTGTTTCGGGCTTCAAGGTGAATGATCCTCTGGCAAGTGAGATTTATGGCCAATCGTATGCCACACCGACATTACACGTTCTTGGAAAGACAGACGTGATCGTGATCGAGGAACGATCAAAGGCCCTCTTGAACGTGTCTGCTAACTCAAGAGTAGAAGAACATGTAGGAGGTTGGACCAATCCCAATCTTCTCTCGTTTAGCTATCATTCACGTGTTTGTAGGTCATTTTGTCCCGTCGAAAGCGAACTGGAGGAACTTTTTTAAGAATTATCTGCGAAATCCATCGGGGGACATACCATCACCTACGTCAGGAGCTATATCACAGTCCAACTCCGGGACTGCCACCCCGATCATATCCGGGCCTAATTTATGACTCCGTCCTCGGCCTCGAGGAGTGACTTCCCCAGCATAGATCGTTACCACTCCTAGAGCAACGTTACGGCGGCGGCAGAATCCAGGACTTCTCCGACTGACTTTCTTCTGTCTTTCCGTCGTCCGCATGCAGTCGTATCCCCACTGTTCATAATCTTGCATCCATGGAAACCAATTATGCCTGATTGTTCGCTCAAGTGTTTCAGGTTCTTTGAGCTCGCTATATATATCCGTCGGCTTTTCGCCAAGACAAAGCGGGGTCGCTCCTTGGCATATTGTCAGCAACCCTCGATATCTTTTATGAAACGAGTGCTCGGGGACCTCGTTCTAAAAAACGTGTACCTCAATAGGTTCTAAGTTTGGTCCCTCCCCCTTCAGAGCATTTTGGCACTCAGAAATGTCTGCTAATTGCACCTGACATACATGATAGTTTGATACGCACAGGGCTATGCTACTATAACTGAAGAGGGACGATATCGCACTCCTCTCTAGCCAAGGCAACTGTTCAACCCGTATCTATCCATCGGCGATCAAGTCGGACTCTAAGTGGAGATCAAAAAGATGCTGGATTCGGTGGACAGAGGTCGTAACATGATCCCAGTGAAGTCACTAGCGTTTATTGCTTGCGATGAACGCATGTTTGTTCATAACGTACCCTCCACAGCATCATGCCGGGCACTATGGTCAATCCCGCATCTTCCGAACCTTTATTGGGAACGCCACTCGAAGAGTGGTATATTTTTTCCGCTTGATGATAAGCAACCATACGAGCTGTTACTAATTGATGCAGCAAGAATGTCCGATGTCGGCGTATGGTGTTTCATGGGCGCACCTCACCCCTATCAGCTGTGTCAGATTTCTCCCCACACAACAGTGACAGTGGCCGACCGTGCGTGAAGTGCTGAAGACTACTTTTCTGAATCCTGCAGCCGTCGATTCGTAAGTTTTACTACGAGTTATTGCATGCAAGGTGCCTCGATCTACTTTACAAACTATGACGTTTTGCGATTTTACAGTCCGCCATCTTCTTCGTACATCACAGGCATGTTTAGCTCTGATCACAAAGCCTTGTTGTTGGGAGACTAGTTTATCCCAGAGTTCTTGATGGAACATGAGTACGATATAGCTGCTTATCTTTCGCCGCCCACCAATGTTTGTATCCGACCGATTCCAGACACTTGGCGGAGTTCGTACGGAATGGAACCGCAATCATCGACCTGGATTCACCAGCCATTCCGGCACGGATTACGTGGATCAGGTTCCAAGAGCCTAGCCTGCTACTGTGCGAGCTACTGCATTTGTGAAAGTAGACTGTTAAAACTGCTGTTCTGACAGATTTGGGGGGGTCCATCGAGCAAGCCATTTCGAGCGCGATGCAAAGCCTATTGCATCTCTGCACAGCATGCCAGTCTACATCGAGGTACAAGCGCCTACCACATCGGTCATATGCCCCTTCGTCGGTGCTTATTTAAATTATCCCGCCGCGTTTCGGGTTTCAGGGGGCTATTCGTGGATCAAATTGCGAACAGTACGGAACCGTGGTCGCAAGGCCCTCGGACTGATAACTAGGCTGGGGCATATCGCAGTCTCGGACGTCTTTAATAGGTCAGCAGAAAGTATTTTGGCCGTATTACCTTAGCCTACAAGCCCCGAAACCATCAAAGTGAAACTGGGGGCAAAATTTCAAACGGAAAACGGATCTGGATGCTAGTCAAGTATGGAGGGCATGCGTGCATGATCCGACCACGTAGGGTACATGGTTTGATGTTCATAAAGGAGCAGGCACGCATTTGCCACTCTTTGAAGGCGGGCCCGAGGTTGTGGCTAATCGGCGGAATGGATGTTCGTTTCCTTGGATCAGGTGGGTTTTTAGTCCGCCACATGCGAGAAAAGAGGTACGAAACGGCCAACCTTGAATGGCACCCCAGTTCATGCGGACCTGGGACCTGGGGGAACATGATGCGGGGTGAAGTTTCACGGCAACTCGTCACGACGGACGAAATGATACCACGGAAATTATTTAATGTGAGTCTTCCGCATGGAGGCTCGGAACATTGTTGATACATACATATGGGCCTAATCCATATACAATGCGATATGAAACGCGCTTGATTTATGTAAGGTTGGCTTTCCAATGCGGTCGCTCATCGCTCGTCTAGCAGCGGGTGCCTCATGGATCCGAACTTTGTTCCGGTACGGTCCGGAGTGGCGGTATGACATTTGTTCCGAGCGTAACTACCGTTAGTAACGAGTAAGCGAAAGATACGTTTCTGAGGACGGATGGGTGTGTAACTCACTTTTCCAACGCTTCGACGATGACTTGGTATTCGAAGAGGTGGTTGAGCATTCCCGTTGAAGTTACCGGACCGCGTAGCTGAGCATGCGTCCTGGCAGCTCTCAATGCCGAATGCAGGTTTGCACGACAAATAGTCTAGAACTCAGTGACAAAATGGACGTCGACCATGTGCTTGACGGGATGTTACGGTGAGCCAAGTGTGAGCGGGGCCACTCGCGCCACACGGTCCGCCCCAGCCAGCCATGTGACGACTGATCCTGCTGAGCTCGCCTGAAGCGGACTCGGAAATCTCCCCGTTGTACGCCATGAACAAATTCCAAGTCGACCTTTCTCGGTCACCTCGAGCTTGTCGACAGCCATGTCTGCCTCCCCGAACGGTTTGCTTTGCTTCACCAACTGTCTGCTTCCTCAGGAGGACGGCAGTCTGGCGGAGAAAGACCTTTGGATTGACGAGCGTCGTGGGGTCATCTTGGATGCTCAGGTGCGTCGCCTAGGACTGAAAATCTACTCTCTGAGCCAACGACACGCAGAAAACGTTTTTTCTCCGACGCGAAAGACCAGACAAGATCATTGATCTAGGCGGGAACATCCTAAGGTGAATGGCAGTGGACGAGCGGACAAGCGTCCCGTCTGTCGCTCCGAATCACTAACAGCAGCGAAACCCTTGGACAGTCCAGGGTACATAGACATTCAGATCAATGGTGGATTCGGTTTCGACTTTTCCATCTACGAGGGGGACGATCAAGCGTACCGCGATGGTCTCAAGCTGGTCGCGGAACGGATCATAGAGACCGGCGTTACGGCCCTCGTCCCGACAATCATCGTATGTGGCAGTCGTATCTGGTTCTGGGAACGTTGTTTCTGAGAATACCATCCCTTGTAAGACGCAGGAAAAGTCGCTCTACCCCAAACTCCTCCATCTCCTGCGACCATGGTCACCACCAGCTGCCGCGCATTTGCTGGGCTGGCACGCCGAAGGCCCATTCTTGCAGCTCGCAAAGCGTGGCGCGCACGCTCCTCCGTTGATTGCTTCTGCGCAAGGTGGATTCGATTCCTTTGAATCCACCTATGGCCAGGAAAGCCTGGTAGACACTGAAGATTGGCTCATGAGATGCGACATGGGCCAGGACATCGTCGGCGTCCGCATGATCACAGGTGCACCCGAAGTCGAAGGAGTGATGGCAGCCATTGCCAAGGCGAGTAAACGAGGCATCTGTTTCAACATCGGTCACAGGTCTGTCCCGCTCCCCACATCACCCGACTATATGCGCTCAATAACGCACGTAGCATCTGCTCGACAGACGTGGCGGCGGCCGCGATCCGCAATGGCGCGCGGTGCATCACCCACTTGTTCAATGCGATGCCTCAGCTACACCACCGAGACCCCTCCATCATCGGTCTTCTTGGCGCTTCCCCGTATACCTCTTCTGGCCCTGCATCCGACTTTGCTTCACTTCCGACGAGTTTCCCTGCCAAGTTTGGGGCCTCCCTAGAGTCAGACGATAACGCTCCCTACGCATCGGAGGCGTTCGACGAGATTCAAACGCCACCTGGTACACCTGTCAAGCGTCACGCCAAACAGGCTTCTACCACTAGCCTTAGACAGACCCCCTTCGAGCGACCATTCTATGAGATCATCGTGGACGGCATTCACTCACACCCAAATTCTGTCAGGGTATGCACTGTATCGTCGTCTCATGTTCCAAGTATTCATGCAACTCGTTCTTTCCAGCTGGCATACGCTGCACACCCATCTGGGTGTATTTTGATCACGGATGGTAACCGTTATACCACTTCGCACAGATAACGACGACTGAATCGCGTACCCAGCAATGAGGATTCTGGATCCCCACTTGAAAGACGGTATTCACGAGTGGCGTGACGGACGCCGCCTGTTCAAGGAGGGTGAGAAGCTCTACTTGGAAGGCACCACGACGCTCGCAGGGAGGTCTGTTTCTGCTGCGTTGCTTGATGGAGCCCTCCCCATCGTTGACTCGTCGACGCCTGTTTCCTCTTTAGCGTGATCACCCTGGACAAGTGCGTCCGTAATTTTGTGCAGTTCACCGGTTGTTCCCTCGGCGAAGCGATCAAGTGTGCGACGTTGAACCCTGCCAGGTGAGCATCAGCATGTAGACCATGCGAGCGGCACCTCATCCGTGCCATCCCTCGTCCCTTTCTAGATGCCTCGGGATCGAAAATAGGAAAGGCTCCCTCAGGGCTGGTGCGGACGCCGACTTGGTTGTTCTTGATTGTCAAGGTAAGGTTCTCAGTACGTGGGTGAAGGGAAAGAAGGTTTGGGAGAAGAATTGAGGTATCGAGATCCGTGATACGCTCCAGAGGCTATCAGAAAGATACTTAGGCAAGGGCAAGATTAGACCGTAAAAGGTTCGCAAAGACGAGCAGGGTTGTATTATGCATGTATTATGGGATATGTTCTGGAAGCATCGAAGATAGAGCACCTAGACACGTTTGGGGGCATTTTGTACTTGCACGATGGAAGGATTGTGTAGCTAGACAAAACGTGCATTTGAATTCTCACTGTGCCATTGCGGATCGGTCTGCTCATTAAATAACTTTCCGCCTCCCGAGACAGTGGCTACGGAGATCTCTTCCGCCATTGGAGTGATCGAGATGATCCTCGATCGGCGTCACGTCGGACACACTGCAGGTGATATTCCATTTGTTACAGCAGATATTTATAACTCGGTTAAGCGCTTCGACTCTTCATCGGCAGCCAGGTCTACTTTGGTATTGAGAACGAGGCCTCTTCGCGTGCTATTCAGCCTGATTTGGGCAAGTATCGAACACCACCGTCCGAGCAAGAGCTACTCTTAACCACAGGAGAACCTAGACAATCGTCAACACTGTGATGTGGAATGGGGCGTAAACGCACTCACTGATGGGAACAAACGTGCCATCGATGGCTGAACCTTCCAAGTGGAAGTACCAGCTGATCGTGTTCAGCCCACCGTTCGAGCAGCCGACGTCAGGTGTATACTGGGTCGTCGGAGTCAACCTCAAATACAAGCACCACACCATAAACATAATACTTACACCTCCAGAACCTGTCTGAAGCGCGGAAAGGATGTCCGACAATGCGTAGGTTTCAGAATTAGACGGTGTAATGCCAGCCTTTGCGAGCCACGTGTACGTGGGGAGTGTCTGGAACAGACCGACGATCGTCTGACAGTATGCCACGGCCTTGATGGAACATAAAGTTAACCACCACGTGCGCGATTTCTTGCCTATCAGCGACTTACTTCAGTTCTTTGGGGACTGCCGGATGGGAGGCAGGAAGGCTCAAGCGTGCTGTCCGAAGCTCAACTTCAGGCACTGATGAAAACAAGCCGATGTAGTTCATACCTAAAGCAGGTACCATGTGTGGCCCATTCATGCTAGGATGTTATCAGCAAGACATCCATATCATTGAACACTACATACATTCCAAAGTTCCTCATTGTTACCGTTTACATTCAACCAGTATTGTTGCATATAGTCCAGCGTAGAAGTGGCGCCCTGGTCTGTAAGAAGCTGGACGAGGTGACCTCGCCATTCCTCGTGGAAGAAATCGTTGAGGTTGCATACCTGAGAGATATCGTAGTCTCGCGAGGGATCACAATTCTCTTGGTATGTGCCATCGCAACTGTTGGTTGGGTGGTCGATGAGTGGAGGTGGATACATCCTTGCTCACGAACATACTTGTCATTCCACAAACCTGGCCGACTGCATGAGATTGGAGGCTATTGCTTCGCAAAGTAATGACTCACCGTGGATGGTCCAGCTGTCGGCAGGGCTGCCAGGGACGTTGGTGTCCCAGAACTTCCAATATTATAGTCAGTTACAAAAAGGCATACTTTACCAGACCGGATAATACCTGAGTTTGCAACAAGCGGCCCTACGATGTGATAAACAGAGTTAGCATAGAAGCAATCGAGACGCGAAAAACAACATACAGCTGGGTATTCAGTACAGCATGTATCGGATGGTGCACTTGAAATCTGACAAGAGACTGGCCCTGACGTGGAGCAGCCGGAGCCGATGAGGGGGATGATGGACATGATTGCTCGTGACAATCCAATAAGTTGAGCCAACAAGACAAAGGTCGACATCATGCTGAGCAGAATACCGAACCTCTAGAAGACACAGGTACTTATGATGATGGACACGCACGCACGAGTCCAGCATCTTGTTCGAGTCTAGCTTCATGAGGAATGATGATTATAAAAGTTTATTGTGGTTCTCCATGCGAGTCTCGAAGGCCACCCATGTGTATCGCAGGGTAAGTGATATGACCAATATGGGCAAGTCTGACCGAATAGGACCGAATTAATCATAGCCCACTGGATAAGCGCCTATCAAAGCTGAAGGGTGAAATTTGATGCAACATATATCGTTTGTGGACTCACTTGAAATGTGTATCAAGTGATGGCACTTTTCAGCAAATCCAAAAACTTGTGCGGATGCTGGATCATATAAATGGCAGGGAAAGCTGGGCGTTGGAAGCCGGATGAACAAGTGGTTAGGAGGAGTCGTATCCACAAATGTCCATTTCCTGTCGCACGTCTGGTCATGCGGATGGTCGTTGGAAACAACGGATCCATAAGGAATGTCAAACGTTTGATCATATGCCCCGGTGGTGACGATATCCTTCCCATGCTTGACTGATAACGGTTTTAAGCTTCTCTGACACGTGTGTCCCACTGGAATACGCCCACACAATACCTTGGGATCATGTCGGATTGTCTCCGCCACCCTCAATATTCCACTCTCTCCCAAGTTCCCATTCATTTCCAACGGACATATCATATGTGAATTGGTCTACGAAGGCAGTGTGAGTTCGAACCGCACTACAGTGACCGCAGACAATTACTGCAGCGTACATGAAACGTGAAGACGATGCGAGAATTGAAGTGACTCACATATATATCAAAGAACATTTTGGTCTTCGGGTGCTACAAGCAAGGATCCGACATCAAGAGCGCACCTTGGCGCAGACTTCATGGTCAGCGAAGTTGAGATTGGTGCGTCCAACATTCTCACACAACCGTCCCAAAAGGTCCTCGACTGTCTTTGCCTCTGGGTAGGAAGTCATGAGTGCATCAGGAGTTGTACAGTTGATATGCTCATAATTAGTCGGTCTCACAAATTAACCGAACGTACTAGTTGTGCACTAGTTGTGTACTAGTGGGCCTAAAAAGTTGCGTGCAAAGCGAGACATTGAACCGCCAATTGAACATTCGGCAGCATCCGTGCACAGCATATTTCCGAAAACAGCACGTGCTGTAACTCTAACCCTAGCACAGCTTATTACTGAAGTAGGGTTACTCGCGTAGGTTGGTGACTGTGGCTGTTACGACCGCATTACCAAAAAGGGAAAAAGCGTCGCACATATCTTGTCCAGCCTAATCCCTGTATCCCCTCATCTCTAGCCATCTTCCCTCAACATGCCCAGGCCCTCAGCATGTCAGGAGGCTTTGAAACTCCTCCAGGGAGCCCTCACCAAGATCAACATGGCACAAGCCATGGAGCTTTTAAATGAAGTCATGCATCAAGTTAACATCAAAGTCTCTGCTGCTTTTGATTCTGATTCATCCTATGTCACATTCCCTACCACTACACCTTCAACTGACTATACCAACCACTCCTATTCAGAAGATTCAGACCATTCAAATCCACTTTTTTTCCAGTCTGAAGAAGTGTTCACATATCAAAATGTAATCCAGACTGTGATTGATGAAGTACAACAAGCCCATGTACTTTGTAGATGGATTCCCACAGTCCATGCTCCCCAGATCCATCTTCTCAAAGACTGGAAAATCCACTGCCCTTGGCTTTTTTGTAGGAAGCTTTGTGTATCACATGAAGTGTTTACACAACTTGTTAAGAAGATTTGCCACCATCCCATCTTCCTCACTGTTACAACTGCCTTGGGTAGAGACAGAAGTAGACTTTCAAGGAGTAGCGCAAAGTGTCGATGGTTTGCACAAGGTGAGCTTCTAGGTTCAAAGGATAAGTCCAACAACTGTGGACTTAGATCAAAGGTTCAAGGGATGTCTACTTGGAGGGGAGTGACGAAGGAGTGGGCAAGTGCTACTATTCAAGGTAGGAGAAAGTAGGTCAAGCTTGGGAAAATACATGAAGTGGAGGTGGCGACTATATACTGGAACGAGAGAGTTAAGGGCAGGCATAGAAGTATGATGATCAAGCATAAAAGAATATGATGGAATACAATGGAAGAAGGTGATGATGAAGCAAGTGGAGTACAACATAATGGGGATGAGTCATCACAGAAGAAAAGAGATAAGTCCATGAAAGGGCTTAGCTAAATTGAGGAAAAGGAAAAGAAAAGGGCATATCATAACATTACCCCCTGTTTATGGTGAGTGTTCCATCACTCATCGTTAAAAGTAGAACTCCCGTCCAATGGATTCACCGGTCAGGTTAGACATGACTTCATCGTCATAGTTGTTGTAAGAGTTGGACTCAGCAAGAGAGAAGCTGGGGGAAGGAGAGTGAGTTGTGAGGGAGGACTCGGTGGACAAGGACAATATTGTGGGTAAAGGAGTAGGGGAATATCCTGGGGAGGACATCAGGCCAGGAAAGGTGGACCATCCAGGTTTAGCGACTACAGAGGAAAGGTCATCCTTGACTGGAGGAGCAGGGTTGGTAGCCAGAGTAGATCCTAAAGATGACTGAGAAGAGACTGAGGAGGAAGCAGAAGTAGATGGGGGTCGGGTGTGAGTGTGAGGGCAGCTAGGGCATTGATTCTGATAGTGGCCCGGGGCCCATTGGTGGCATCTGGGGCATTCATAGAGATGACAGTCTCTTTTCATATGACTCAGACGGTGGCAGAGGTGACAAGTGTCGCCATAGCGAGGGTGAGACATGGGAAGGATAGGATTGTCTTGTGTTCGCATAAGTGCTGCGATAGTGCAGGTGCAGAGAAGAGGAGATGGACAGGGAGTCTGTCATCTGACTTGGAGAAGGCAGGTGGATCCAGAAGAGGAGGAGTTGTGGGTTGAGGCATGAGAGGATGGTCTAGGGATAGGGGGAGGTACAGGGAGTGGAGTGGGGACACGAGAGGGGACGGCAGTATAGTTACGATTGGTGCGAAGAGCGGAGTCAATGTCAATGGATAAATTGAGCATGCCCAACTGTATGAGGACAGAGAGGAGGAGGGAGACAAGTTTGTCGACATTGATACGTGCAAGATGATTGGTGGCAGAGAGGTGAGCATCAGTGGGGTGGTTGTTAGGTGTGTGGGAGTACTGGACAAACTGGCAAAGGGAGACGGTGTGGTTGAATGCCTGATGGAGGAAGTATAACAGAGAATGGAGGTCCAGGTGTCATTCAGTGATGAGGGACAAGCGGGAGTCAGTGAGGAGTAGTTCCATGATTTCCAGATTGTCTGGTATATGTTCAAGGGTACAGTGGGCGGCAGGAGGGAGGACAATGGAGGGAATGTGCAGTTGAATGGCCATGATAAAAGTGGAGAGACAGTGAGGGAGAACATTTTTTCTAGGTGCGGGTGTTGTGAGGGAAAGTTCTGGGATGTGCCCATTTATAAGCATTCAGGAGTGTCTTGGCATGGTCCAAATCAGACTCTGGAACCCAAGAGTCTTCTTTGGCTGTGTACTCTTTCCATCGGATCAAGAAGGAGCAGTGTTTTAATGTTCCATAGTGACATAAGATTTTTTTCTATTTCAAATTCTTCTTCTCCATTAACGAGGTCAGGTGGTGGTTTCAGATGATTTGGGCTGTGGACGGAGTTTTCACGATAGGGAGATAAGAGAGAAGCATGGAACATGGGGTGGATCTTCCATGTTTGCAGAAGTCGGAGTCTGTAGGATAAGGGGGATAGGATGTCTGTGATAGTGAAAGGGCCTTCTCTTTTTGATGCAAACTTCAGAGATGAAAGATCGCGTTTCAGGTTGCGGGCTTCTAGCCAAACCTTCTCTCCTTTCTGGAAAGGTTTGAACTTAGAGCGGACACGGGAAGCCATCATTTGGTGGGCGAGTTCGTGGGCTGCCAGGGCTTTGTCTCTGGCTGCAGAAAGGGCTTTGAGTCGAGTTTCTACAGTGGGAACAGAGGATTCTGGAAGGATGGAGGGTAGGGCACAGGGTTCATATCTGAGCATTAGGTAAAAAGGGGTCTTGCCAGTGACAGAGTGGGGGCGATGATTGTGTGCGAATTCGGCGTGGGTGATGGAGTCAGCCCAAGAGGTGGTGTGTGATCCGCAGTAAATTCGTAGGAACATTTCAATCTCCTAGTTTACTCATTCTGTTTCACCGTCGGATTGTGGGTGGTATGTGGTGGAGAGGGAGAGGTCGTAGTTCAGGAGTTGTCCAAGTTCTCTAGCAAAGGAGGAGGCAAATTGGGGTCCTCAGTCAGAAATGACCTTGTCATATAGTCCGAACTGTTTATAGACTTTGTGGAAAAAGAGAGAAGCGATGCCTTCGGCAGTGATGTTTTTTTTTGTGGGGCAGAGAATTACCCCCTTAGTAAGGCTGTGGTCCACCATGACCAAGAGGGAATCAAACCCGGATGATTCTGGGAGATCTGCTGAAAGGGGTGAGAAGCAATGGATTTAATTGGAGAGAGAGGGGGGCACATGGGGTGTGTGTTAACTTTGTTGGCTTGGCAAATTGCGCAGCCTTCGACATACTGGTGGACAAACTGCAGGAGACCAGGCCACCAGTATTCCGCAGAGACGAGTTGGCGAGTTTTCATAAAGCTGGGATGACCGGCAGTTTTGTGATCATGGCAACGATGGAGGATATCTTGTCGGAGATCATTGGATAGGGGAACGTAGATGTGATCCTGATATGTCAGGATGCCATCATGGAGTTGCCAGTCGGCAAGGCGAGAGCGGAAGGGTGGAGGGATGTCTTCATTGATGGCTTGAAGAGTGGTGATGAGGAACGGGTCATCTTTAGAGTACTGTTGGATGTGGTTGTGCATGGCAGCGTCAATGACTCGAACAAAAAGGGATGGGGGTAATAGAGTGGTTCCTTTGTTATCCAAGTCCGAAGTCGGGAGGTGGTTGGGTTGACGGGATAGGGCATCAGGGCCAGAGAGGAGGGATCTGGGAACATGGATCATCTTCAGGTTGAAGTCCACTAGGTCAAGGAGCCATCAGGCTTGGCGGCAGTTGAGGTTTTGGGGTTGTCAGAAGTACATGAGGTTCTTATAATCTGTGAAGGTTTGGACAGGGAAGGGGGATCCTTGGAGATAATGCCTCCACGCTTTGAGGGCGCAGAGGATGGCGAGGAGTTCTCTATCATAGATATCGTAGTTCTGTTCTGCCGGAGAGAAGGACTGAGAGAGGTAGGAGCAGGGGTGCCATTCGCCATTGGTATCAGCTTGGAGGAGGATTCCTCCAGAGGCAAACTTGGAAGCATCGGTGGCAATGGTGAAGGGAGCATTAGGGTCAGGGAGGTGGAGGATGGGTTGGCTAAGGAAGAGTTTCTTCAGGGAGTCGAATGTGTTTTGACAGGAAGTAGACCAGTTCCATTGTTGGTTTAGTTTCATAAGGTCTATGAGGGGGCGGGCAATGGTGGAGTAGTTCACAATGAACCTTCAGTAGAAATTAGCAAATCCAAGGAAGGATTGGACTTGTTTTACAGAGGTGGGGACAGGCCAGGCAGCAATGCCATCTAATTTGACGGGGTCCATTGCAAGGGTTCCAGGTTTGACAATCATTCCAAGGTATTCGACTTCCATGGAGGCGAACTTGCACTTTTCTAGACGTAAGTGGAGATCAAGTGCTTTCATGCATTCAAGGACATGTTTAGTACATTCGGTGTGAGTGGCTTCATCAGGGGATGCGATGAGGAGGTCATTCATATAAATCATGAGCCATCCTTCTGCGATCATATTGCGGAAGGAGTCGTTCATGAACCGTTGGAAGGTGGTGGGGGAATTGGTCATTCCAAAGAACATGACCATCGGTTTGAAGAGTCCTTTGTAAGTAAGGAATGCGCCCTTCCATTGGTGACTGTCTTTGATGTGGACATTGTTATAGCCCCAGCAAATGTTGAACTTGGTGAAGACCTTAGTGTCTTTGAGCTTGTCGATGAGATTGCCAATAAGGGGAAGTGGATATGCATTGCAGATGGTTTCTTGGTTTAGTTGTTGGTAGTCCTGGCAAGGGCAGAGTTTTCCATCTTTCTTCTTCACAAAGAAGAAGGGGGCAGCTTGTGGAGATTTGGAGGGGCGGATCTTTCCGCTGGCAAGGTTTTCTTCTAGAAATTTCTTGGTTGCTTCCCT
>JBBPOF010000128.1:0-42665 GCA_038091315.1 Porphyrellus cyaneotinctus | reverse complement strand
ACATACTGTGACAGTTGGGTGCCTGTGGCACCGGCTACCTGTGGCAATGTGGCCAGTGCCACAATGCTGTAAGATGTTGTAAGATTGCTGTAATAACTGTGCCGAAAAAGGGGTTTGCTGATGTTATATCGAGAGTATGCTATCGATATACAACTTTTAGTTTTATCTTTGGAAATTCAATGCATAACAAAAGTAACAATGGAATTGCCATCAAAGAGTAGCCAATATTTTGAAACGTAGCCCATTCTTCGGGAGCAAGACTCGGATGGAGTTCGGACTGTGTGCGCGGTTGCACTGCCAGTGACTCGGAACCGCTTCCGCTAGTAGGAAGGGATAATTTCGCCTCGTATACGGCATTGCATCTGGTGCCCTTGGTGTAGCCCTTGGCTAAAATTAAGATGCGTACATGCGTACAGTCTTGGATCACTGATGGCCGGTTCGTACTGTATCATTTTCGTTTCTGAAACTCCTCGTTCGTGTGTCAGAATGGAGTTTCAGAACCTCGCGACCCTACTAGGTTGCACTCGTCCCATATGTACTTGGGTTCCCTCGCTTCCCCCAATATCGCTCGCTCGCAGGCTTGTCTCCACAAGAAGTTCGTGCTGTAGCGCAAACGTTTGATAGTACCCCTGATGCACAAGTTGCAGCACAACCACTCCCACCTCCCATGAACGACACGTCTGCAAAGCTGGTGTATGATGCTGACCACCCATACCTACCTACTCAACCAAGCGATATTCGTGGGCCCTGCCTGGGATTGAATACCCTGGAGTAAGTGATCGATGATCTCCGTACGCGTTTACTCATGAACGCCATCCAATAGTATCTGCGTAACGGCGTGGCGAGTCCAGCTCAGATCATCAATGCCGTGCAAGAAGGTACATAGATTATGTGACTTGGGTCGTCGAGATTTAATTCTGGGATTTTGCAGGTTTCAATATGGGGTACAACTTGGCCGTGTTCATCACCTATGGGGTAAGTCCAAGGATATTCCTTCGTCTCATTTACCATCCTTACTGATGAACGGTGTTTGGAAATGAAACAGGCATTCATTGTCGATGGAAATCATTTGACCAACTTGATGAGCATTGGTGCAAACACGACTGCGGACAATGAGCTCATTCCTGGAATTAACGTCCACGGAAATTTCGAAGGTAAGCCTTACTTCCCTCCCAAGTCAAGTTGAGTCTTCCCGATAATCACGAGCTGATCACTGGATGCTCAACGCCACGATCAACAACGCGCGCAGCTTTCTTTTCGAGTTCCATAAGTACCCCGAAGGGCCGTACGACTTTGACCAGGTCAGCGACATGTTCGACATGGTCTTTGAGATAGTCCAAGTGTTGCCCGGTCATAACGAAGGTATGGGAAACTACGGGGGACGATGGGAGCATACGTGCATTCTTTTTATTGGTGTCAATATGCTGAATATCACTTTTAGACGTGCTACGCGTACCACAGACAGCTTAACTTGACGGCTCAGCTGTACCCCAATCCGACGTCCGAACCCGAGACCCCAATCAAGGTTTTGGTCACGTCCTACCAGACGCTGCAAGATCCGCAGCTTTTCCCATTCAGACAGTAAGGACTGAACCGGAGCAAAAGACGGGGTCGTACGTAGCTTAACATGCGCACGTTTCACTTTCTCACCCCTCATGACACTCTTCCTATTCCGCTGTTCTGAAAGCTGATTTATTGGACTTGATCGTTGTTGATTAGTGTTGCTGTTGTTATTATACTTTGCTTGCAGGTTGGAAGGAGTCAAGCTTGCTTTAATTTATGTGGTCCTCCCCGGGTCTCCATCTCTAAATCACATACAACGTGGTTGTTCGTGCGCCTCATGTCTCAACACTTTAAGTCGATTGATGGATTTGATGATGATATTCAAGAGTAGATATATAAGGTATGAGTAGTGATGTGCGTAGACATTTGTCTACAATCATTGCACGCGTTCTGGGAGGGTCTCTGTCAATCTAAATGCTATCGTCTCAGAGCCGTGATTTCGCGAAGACGGATTCTCCAAGCTGTCGGATTCCCTGGTCGGATCTGTCCGACGGGTGGTCTCCTGTTGCACCATCGGCAGGCTCGCCGTTGGCGGACACGGATTCACCTTTTTGGCCGGTCTTGGTCGCCGAGAGACAGATCTCCCGCATGTCTCGAAGGGCGTCTGCGACATGGTTGATAAAGAGGCGCGTCGACGTCGTTGGACACGAGTGCTTGGATTCGACGCAGAATTTAACGGCATGTGGACCGATGAGGTCTATCCATTGAACGCCGGCGGGACAGAGATGGTACACGGCAGATAAAATGAGAGGTTGATTTAGGGTGTGGCCAACAATGAACGTGGCTGAGGAAACAGACTCACAGTTTATTCCATATCCATCTTCATAGGGCGATCCAAACCTGCGAGGATAAAATCATTGTCAATGATGCGAGGAAGGTGTCAGTGGAGATGCAACATTTCACAGGTGCAATAGCCAAATGATGCGGAAGGGCACCCCTCAGAAGTATAGTGTACTTACCCTGTACCCCTGAACCACCACCCTTCACTCAAACCACTCGTCGACAACCGCCATTCTTGGCTTCTCTTGAAAATAGCGTCTTCAAACAGAGGAACACTTGTGTCTAAAGATGAGACAGGTTGAGGTGCTGTCTTTCTGCGCGAGGTGGTATCTTGAGAAGAGGTATCCTGGCCAACGTCTGACGAAGTTTCGGCGATGTTATCGAGCCATGCCCATTCCTCGCCCAGGATGCATCGAAGGCCAAGAAGGTGTCGATCGATCGCCCGGCCCATCACCGCCGAACGAGTGAGCGAAGAATGAACTCTGAGAGCAGACTGGAGCAACGGGTAAAGACGAGGCGAGGGCTGTGGTGTCCATCGCGCATGAAGAAATATCCAAGGTCAGCGCAGGAAGGACAACAACCAGATACAACGAAACAAGGAAGACAGCTTGACAGAAACCAGTCTTCACCAGCATTGAGTCTACTCACCTCCTGGCGCATACTTCCCCTCGCCCATCCTGCAGATGCTCTGAGAAAATCATAGCTCTCCATCGTGAGCGAACGTATCGTCTCGGTCCGTCCATGCTGGAATGATCGGGTGAGCGCAGTCTCATATACTGGGGTTGGGCGTTGATGGATTCTAAAGTAGGCAAGCTGAAGCGCGAGTTGGACAAATGCATCGGACGAATACGATGCTATTAGAGAGATAATGAGCGTCTTCGATGAGAAATGATACGGTGTGACTTACAAACTCGCTTCATCTCCTCGCCTCCCCATTCTTCGAAATAGGAAACATCGTGGTCCGAATTCGAGACCAGTATCCGTGCATTCCGTTTGGCATTCTCGATTGCGATCTGTATCGATGGAGAGGTGACAAAATTGAGCCGTGTCCAACGCGAGCCTGTCCCAGCTTCTAGACTTTCCAACCCACCCCCTTGATGGATGTTCTCGAATGGCACATCAGCCAAACCACCGCAGATATTTACCCCATCGGCTCCAGCGACTGCCCACTCACAAACTACACTCGGTATCAATGCATCCACTGGTGAATGTTCGCCCGTGGCACCTGCTCGTGTGCTAGGCTCGACGATGAGAGACAGAGGTTTGTCAAAGAAGCGATTGAGTGCTGAAGGTGAGGAGCGGATCGCATATTGGTGAGACAAGAGGTCAGAGGGTGCAGTTGACGAACACCGGGATGATTGGGAGACAAAATGTTGTTGATCGACGTCAAATGTAAGGGGAAGCTTTTCGTCATGATGATTTACGGGCACGGAAGGGGCAGGCCAATGATCAAGTGAAACGACAAATAGAGAATGGTGGATGGCCTCGAGCGACTGTTTGTTTTGGGGAGAAAGGGAAACTAACGTCGAGTAGTTCTGTCTCGGAGCAACATCAGAATACGACAACGATAACAAAGAGGACGCGGGTTCCTACCCGAGACCATTCATCTCTATCATCCGCCGTGAGGACACCGACTTCCACGGGCAGCTCACCATTGCGGCGACGGTGGACGTCAGTTACCACGGACCTCATGCCACGCTCAATTTCGTCGACATGCAAGGGTGCACCGGTGGTTGGGTCTGCTACACGGAGTGCATAGTAATAATCATGTGCCAGAACGGTGATTGTGGATGCCCACGACGAAGAAGGAGGCGCAGGATCAGTCAGGGTGTCACAGGAATGTTGAGGGAGACGACAGAGGTTGAATATTCGAGAAGTGCAATGCCTTAGCCACAGACCTGGGTGGGATATCCCATAAACAAGAGCGAGAACGGAAGATATGATCGTACCTATCCGGGTAGTGTCTGGATAGAGTTCCTGGCTGCACCCCTCGCGAACGTGAGCGAGAGAAATGAAAATGGAGAAGATACATACGAGTGCATTCTGTGCTTGAAATCGAGGATGCCATGTACAAGACAGGCTGCTCTCCTGACTTGCCAAGGAGTGATTCCTCCTGCGGAATTCGTGACCACCTGGGGGGGAACGTTGGTATCATTCACGAAAGCAAGCCACCAGTTCGAGTTGACGAGGAGCGGTGCTCTCCATTCAAGATAGGTTTTTTTCATCCAAAAGTTGTCGTCAAGCCAATTGTGCGGAGACGTCGAGTCGAGTGCGCGAAGACGTGCCTGTGCGTGCCGTGCGGGGCCATCAAGAAAGGCGTTGACGAGCGCGCGCTGTTGTGCGTATGCAACGGCGAAGGGTGTCCCGCCGCTGTGCTCGTCGGCGAGGAGGATTGGCTGGACAGAACGGAGATACGCGTCGAGTGTCTTTCTGATGTCTGGCACGGGCAAGCGGGGCAGTTGCGACATCGCTGTCCGAAACATTCCACCGTGAGACTGAGGCTCCTTCATCATGCCCGTTCATCAACGCGTTCGCGACTGGATCGCGCACAACTACCAGAAACCAGCCATCGACCAGGCAAGTTGAATTGGCTTTCATGCAGTGACATTAGCCAACCAAGGCCATCAGGAATGGCTTACAGACTGCTCAGACTGGCTCTCGTCCGAGCTCAGCCTCGATCCGGTCAGAGACTTTGACCAGTTCATCCAAAACGTCGAGGCGCAGCTCCTCCAGTCAAATCTCGCCGACTCGACTGTCCCCGGTTCAGGAATCGACCCTCTTCTCGTCCCATCCAACCCGGACCAAGCTCGCCCGCGTCCATCCATTGCCCGGCGCCCTGCCCGCCAAGCCCCTCGCCAGAAAAAGACCACCGGCGCGACATCACTGCTCGTCGAAATCAAGAGCATCACAGAGATTGCACACTCTGCATTTAGCCTGTTGAACACGCATCAGACGCGTCTCGATCGTGCAGATTTGGGCCTGGCACAAGAAGAAAATGCCGAACAGCACCGCGACGAAGACGAGGGTCCTGTCCCCAGGTTCCCCCGTGGTATGCTCAAATTCGAGCTCTCCGATGGCCTGACTACCCTTAGGGCCATCGAGTTTAGGTCTCTCCCTCAGCTGGAGCTGGGCACAACTCCCCTCGGATACAAGGTGTGGATTGTCTCGATCTCACTGCATGCTCATCGACACATTTCCCTTTTAGATGTTTCTGAAATCTACGCCGATACGCGGCGGTGTGGCCTTCCTCGAGCCTTCAAATGTCATCCTCAAAGGTTATAAAGCCGAAGACCACGACGTTAACAGAGAGCAAGTTTTTCTGAGTTCACTTAGGAAACGGCTAGGGTATGTAGACGTTATGCTCTACGTCGCCACTCCCCACTGAGCCGAATCATTCCCAGTCGCCCAGATCCACCGTCCGAGGTGCCCGTCGCAGCTCAGCCACAGGTCAATCCACCTGGACCGGCTCCAGCCCAGTCTGCACGCCAGCTCCGACCTCCACCCTTACCCCCATCCACTGACAGTGACGACATGTACGTAGATGACGTGGATCCCGATGTCCTGCGCGAAATGTTCATGGCCGAGGACATTGATATGCAAGAGAATACGAGGCCTGGTGTCCGCGCCCCGCCGCCTACTGGACGTCCTCCAACATCCAAAGAAAAGCCGGTCACGAGCTCAAACCCAGTGCAAAGTTTGCACGTCAACATGACGATCGCGTCTTCCTCGAGGGGAACCTCGTCTACTTCTTCGGTTAAAACATCTTCTTACTTCACTCCCCACTCATCCCAACCGAGGTCGATTCCCGACATCGGTCTTTCTCCCCGCCCCGGTCCGGAGCCTGACCCGGAGTCTAATTTTGACATTACTTGGGACACGGACAACCCAGAGCCGTCTAAACCACCGCTTAAGAAAATTGGTTCTACATCTACAAGGCCACCGGCGACTGCTCCAGCCCAACGTGTTGTTCCGCGGGCGAAAGAAACCTCATCCCCCGACCCTTATGACGACCTCTCGTTCGACATGGATGTAGACGACGAGTTCCTGGAACAGGTAGGAATAATCGAACAGGGTGCTCTGGGAACGGGAACCAACGGTGAAGGAAAAGGCAAGGGCAGAGACGAAACGAGACAGAGCCGTCCGAACATGGCGCCAGTCAAGAAAACCCAGTCTGGTTCGGCTGTGGGTACGAAACTTTTAGCTAAATGTCCCGTGTCCGCTTCCGGCGCTGAACCTAGCATGAGAATGCAAAGTAGTGCAAAAAGTGCCACCAGCGGCTCGTCGTTGAGCGGCTCGACCGAATCTCCGGTGTCGCAGTCCACGCAATCGTCGCATCGTCGCTTGCCGCGTGATCCGTCGTTGATTGTTATTTCGTCCTCGGAAGACGAAGCCCCGGTTAAACCGCTCGATCTCGCTCGGAGACGTACAGGCAAGAAAAGGAAAATAGATTTGGATGAGGTCGTGGACTCGGATGTGATTGATATTTCTGATTAGGGCTACTGGTAATTCGTTTCGGGACGACCGTCAGTCATTACGGATTTTTCGAGAAAACGAACGTCTTGACGACAAGTATGTGTTTACGAATCACCATGTTTACTGCGTTGACCTTGTATGATTGATCCTCGCCTGACGGATGTGCTCCGAAGGTGCGAATCATGGCCTAAAGGTCTGACAGGAAACAGGGCGCGCGCAGTCAGTTCGTGCGTTATTGATCCAAGAGTGGCTACTACTACTGTTGCTTGTGAAATCCAAATGTTGAATTCGAGCTACGCGTTGCGATTTATCATGTCGGTCTATTATGTCTCTAGTTGGTGAGAGCTGCTGGATTCGCGCCCCCGATAGATACAAAGCAGTGCACATTTCCAGTTGATCCTGGACAATGCCATGTTGAATAATACGTCGTAAGGTAGTTCATTGATACATGCAGGCAAATTCTGACCAGGGGTAACATCGAACTCTACGCACGGCTCCCGATGATCAATATCCAATCTATCGCCAGACAAATGAATGCGCCTCATCCAAGGATCGCAACCTTGGCCTTCTTCTTCTTCTTTGAGCCGCTGCTGAATGATCGCCAACTGTCCACACGAGACTCTCGCGACTCTATCCACAAAATGTGAGCTCAATTTGGCGAGTTACGGAAAGAACGTACCCTCCCATGCCTTGTCTTCCTCCGCCTTGCGTTTCTTGGCAGCAACCTCTTCATCTTTCTTGCGCGCCTCCAGGCCCTCATTCGCGAGATTCATCTTTATTGCCCTAAGTAATGTAAGCACATTCGTCTCGAGAAGACATAGTCTACTCACTTCCTTCTCCGAACTTCCTCTTCAATCAAAACCTCCTTTATTTTCTCCTTGAGCATGATTCTCCATGGCGTGGTAAGGCCCTGAGCCATCAACTTTGGATCGTCAGCTAGATTCTTCAGGCGTGAATCATCGTCAGTGAGATTCGGGGGTAGACCCAGAGAGCGGAGGAGGGTCGAGCGAGCTGAAGCAATGGCTGCGTCAAGTTCTGTTCGTTTGTTGGTGTCAGACAGCTCGGCTTCGGCCTGCCAATAGGTGGGTAGTTAACTTGGTGCAATAACAGCGAGTGCCCAACGAGAAGCGTACCTTCTTTAGTATGTCGAATGCATCTGGAGCACGCGGGTGGGGGGTCTTGTCAGGATGGATGACTGTGCATAGGAAAACGTACGGGTTCGTGCCAATCATGGATGCATTGAAGCAGGGGCGAGTTACGAAAGACAGAACCAATCATATATCGTTAGCATGCTCTCGATACAACCACACGAGTCAAGGTAAAGAGGATCGTGCTTACAAAGGGACAGCTGTCGGTATTTGCGCTTTATGTCCTCTGGTTTTGCGGTTTCATCGAGATTGAGGATATCATATGGACTGTGAGGTGTTGTAGCGAGATATACTGCTGTGCAGGTAAGAGGCTTGCATTGCTCACTTTAGCTTGAATGCCTTGAGTATTCGCTCTACTTCGACTTCACGTTGGAACGCTGATGCCTCTCTGGAGAGCAGCTGCTCCAACTCCAAGTCTGCTGGCGCATTCGACGACGACGAAGGTTGTGAGCCTGACGTGGGCTTGGATGCGTCGGTCATGAACAACTTGTTAGTGGTCAACCAAAGGCCACTTGGCACGCGAGCATTTGCTGGATCTGGAAGGTGGGAAATTTTCGTGTGGTTGATCAGAAAGACAATATATTTAAAAAATACAGAAAGCAGCGTAGGGTTAGGGTTTGTACTCTGCATGTCTTCTTCCCTTTCAGCTATCGTTTGCTCTCGGACAATTTCACTAGGGAAGTCATGGCGGCCAGGTGCATCATGTCGGTCTGCCAAGCTGATATTCAATGCACCCATGTCCATGTCGTCCCCTCGGCCGCCCCATCCTCACTTTTCGCACCAGCACGAAGCACGTCAACGGCTCCATGCAACCCGGAACCGTAATCTCCTCATGTACAGTGCTGCTGTCGTATGCGTTCCGGGATACATGTCTATTTTTACCATTCATTCCCCTCTCTATGTCTAGATCGTGTTGGGTGTAGGAGCGACCTATGCGGCCGTGCCACTGTATCGCATGTTCTGTGCGGCCACAGGGTTCGCTGGTACTCCCTCGGTCATCTCCACATCGTCGGGCCGTTTTGACCCGTCTCGACTTGTACCTGTCGAAGGAGCGCGACGCATTCGCGTGCATTTCAATGCTGACCGTTCGGAGACACTTCCTTGGAAATTTTCCCCTCAACAAAAATATGTCGACGTTTTGCCTGGTGAATCTAGTTTAGCATTCTACAAGGCCCAAAATGAGAGCAACAAGGACATCATCGGCATTGCAACATACAATGTGACTCCTGATCGGGTATGTTATAATGGATACCAAGGCATGTCATTAAATATCCGTCAGGTTGCACCATACTTTTCCAAGGTGGAATGCTTCTGCTTTGAAGAACAAAAGCTCCTCGGGAGCGAAGAAATCGACATGCCTCTTCTTTTTTTCATAGACAAGGACATGCTCGACGATCCATCGTGTCGGAATATAGACGACATTGTATTGAGCTACACATTCTTCAGGTAACGGGTCCGCACCCTCTGGCTCGTTTCTGTTCTCATGAACCCTTGTACGCAGGGCTCGCCGAAACGCCCAAGGGCATCTCGAACCCGACGCGGCGGACGACGTGGTACAAAAATCGCTCGGGTTTGACAGTTACGAGCACGCACCACGAGCAGAATTACGGAGTTGATACTATTGTACACACTGACTATACCCGTCAATTCGCTTGATACGTTTGACAAGCGTTATGTACTGAGCGATTGAAACAGGGTTGTGCGAACCAAGCGGTTGCTGGGTTGGTGTAAGTATTAGAACCCGCGTTTAAGAATCCTTTCAAGGTTGGTGCCGACGCGCAGGTTGCTCTGGACTGATCATGTCCACGCCGCCCACGACGTCTTCCAGCCCGCAGTGGGACAGTCGCAACCGTGGCTTTATCTCCCCCGCAGAACTCCAGCAGCTCAGACAGGCCAGCCCAGGCAGAACCGACATACACGACTTTCAAGCGAGACCCCCAACAAACGACGGACCGCACGCCCAAGATATTACCCAGCCACGACCCATGCCCCCCTCATCTCAATCTCATGCCCGTACTTCCTCCTTCTTCTCCTTCCGCTCCAAACCACATCAAGAAGCACCCCAAGACACTTCCCCTAACGTCTCTCCCCCTCCCCTCTACAACAGACGCACTAGCAACCCAAACGCGACCGATTTTAGTGGCCCCGCCCCACAGATGGGCCAATCAAAGTCCCTCGGCCCAACCAGATCCCCCCCAGACCAGCAGCTCGACCAACAGCAGCCCGCTCGTAGATCTTCACTCGCTGCCGTACAACCTCCTTCCACTCCACTCCATCCCGAAATCCGCTCTGTCGTCCAGTTGACCCTTGCCCATGCCCGCAAGGTCTACTTTTCTGGCCCTCTTGTAAAGCGCCTCGAGAGGCAGCCAGATGGTCAACGGCCACTCAAGGACGAGGGCTGGGTGGACGTTTGGGCTCAGCTCGGTGGGACTACTCTCAGCATATGGGACATGCGTGAGGTAGAAGAGGCGAATAAGCAAGGCAGGGAGGTCCCCCCAACTTATTTCAACACAACAGATGCCGTGCGTTTCCATCTCCTTGCAGCTACGCGCATCGATTAACCATGATCCGAGATAGTTTGTACAAGTTCTCGGTTCTATCACTGTTCCCACCACAGACGACCAACCTCCGAAAAAATTTACCAACGTACTCACTCTTAATACTGCTGGCTCGAACCTCTTGCTATTCAGTTGTCCATCCACTCCGGCTTTGATATCATGGGCAACCGCACTTCGACTTTGCGCTTGGGAAAAATCGCGACTCGAGGAGATATACACGGCACATCTCATACGAATTACTTTACCTGGTGGTAGGCGCACTTGGTTCCGCGTTGTTGTTATACGTCTGACTAGACCGTTCACAGGCAGAGACACGCATTCGACTCTACAGCGCGGCCGCATAGAAGGCTGGGTACTCATTCGTGTCGCTGGGCAAACTGACTGGAAACGCATGTGGATAGTAGTCTCTGCCGGATTACAGTCCGAGACTTCTGGTCCATCACATGGTGATGGTGCCCAGCCTGGCACGTTAAACGTTACTCGCAAAAAACGCATGTCCAGTCTCTTTTTGCGGGATCAGACTGAGGATCTGCCACTTCCGACACGTCCTCTGGTGTCACTCTACGCATCACCAAGACCAAAGGATAAGAAAAAGGCTTTACTAACGCTCAAGGACGTAACTCAGGCGTTCGCAGTGTATCCCGAACGCCCAGAGCTGATCAGTCGGAGCACGTTGATGAAGTTGGAAGGTCTGCTCGGAGACGAAGAGACAGCGGGTGGTATGAGAGGGCGGGAAGGGTGGTTGCTTGTTATGCTGGAACCTGAGGCTGGAATTACTCAAGTGGAGATGTTGAGGTGGCTCGTTGGTACGTGTTCTCGTTTTGTACGCGCGTTCATCCACTGACTCAGGCCTCAGCACTCCATGATGCCTTTGGGCTCTACGGACGACCTAAACCCTATACGTGGGACCCTCGAGATCCAGTATCAATGATGTTCGCTTATCCTGTCGGACCTTCTCGAGATGTAAGAGTCTATCTGGTTTCCATATCTTGCTGTCTAACATGCTCCCGAAGCTTCTCTTCCTTGACAGAGAGCTCGCAGAAACAATTGACCCAAGGGACGATCGCACGTCAACTATTCGCTCTCGTTTATTGAACGTGGTGCACGATCGAATGCCTCGAATCGACCCGCAATCACGACCGGATGCACCCCCTGCCCTCCCTCCCTTGACCCTAGGAGCAGCACCCCCTCCACAGCAGCACCCGACTGCTGTGGAGCAATCTCAACAACTTCCACAGATGCCTTCGTTGAATCTTGGCAGCTCTTCCTCACAAGCCCAAGCCCAATCCCATCCTGTCGATTCAATAATTGGCCGTGCATTGACACCTATCACAGAACTGAATAGTGCTCGTGAGACCCTAACAGACTCGGCGCGCACGCAGGGCCCTTCACTGCCCACTGATCAATTCCACGGATCTCAGCAACATGCTTCAGAGTCGGATGAAAACGAGCCTCTTGCAAATTATGTCGCTGCCTCCGTTATATACGGGGGTGAAGAGGATTTGGCACTCGGTCAACCTGCCGCGTCAAGCCCTCCACCCAGGAGTGGAACGCCTCGCAAACCTAGTGGGGACTCTTTTAGCAAGGGCCCGAGTTCTCGTCCCGACTCGAAGCTGTCACCGAGCCCAGAAAATGCTGCAACCAAGTCACAAGAGACGTATGGGTCCAATGCGGGTATCACGGAAGTCATGGGCGTTAAGTTACCTTTTTCGCCGTTGACCTCGCCCGAATCACCCTCGTTCTCTACGAATTCAAGCATGTCGGTGCACTCACCTACTCTTGGAAACCATGGAGTTGCCCTCGGATCTCCCAGCTCAGCTGGGATGTCTTCAAGATCTCCACCTAGCTCTCCAACTTACTCGATTTTGACGTCCCCTCACTCATTGTTGGAAAAGGACCTCCCCTCTATTCAAGCTATTCAAACCTTTTCACATGCACCGTCGAGGTTGGTGATGCGCGGCCCACCGAACGCGGTCCCCCCGGTCCCTGATAAGCCTATGTCACCGTCTCCCCAGTCTTTGTCTTCGACGCCTATTTCAAAAATTACTCCAGCACCCCCGCCACCAGACCCCCAGAGTGTATTCACAGACGCACTTTTCTTCATGCAACAACTGGACGAAAAGTCGGCCCCCCCACGCCGTGTGCCCACGACTATTTCCGAAAAATCAGATTCGACTTCTCTATCAGAACCTGTCCTTTCAACACATGCTCCACTCTCTGGTGCAACTTCTCCCTCCCAACCTGTTCGGAGTGGAATTGTCTCCGAACCCTCGCTTAGTGGTTCCCGGATTGCGCTTGGTCGTAAGCCATCTGGTGCACGTGCTTTGACGACTAACGGCACTAGCCGAGTACTAAATCCAGAAGCTTCATCAGTTTCTTCGCCAGAGCAACAACAACTTCACAGGATACTCGACAGCGACACTGACACCATGTCCGACCACGAAGCCGCGCTAGCGTCGAAGAAGACTCAGATGGACGACGTGAATGTGGACGCTCTTGCCGCATTGTCATTCCTGGACGCTGACCCGACCGCCACTCTTGCGCCTCCCGAACAACCCACGGCAAGCACGTCTGCAGGGGACGCTCCAAGGCCCCCTCCGCCTCCAAGCCCTCAGCCCTCACCACAACCCGCAGAGAACCAGCCAGCTGCTGGGAGCTCGGAAAACGTTGCTCAGTACAAGTCCACGTTTGCCCCGTCAAAGCAGGCTGTGCAACGCAAAGCGAGATTACAGGCACAACAGGCCGCACAACAGGCAGCCGCTCACAGGCCTGGGAGAGCGAACGGGAAACGTGGGTCAGCGCCAAGAGTGTCAGGCTGGAATGAAACCAGCGACGAGGACGAAGAAGAGGAGGAGGAAGAGGAGGAAGAGGAAGCCGATTCCGACGACGAGCCCTCGACCACAGGTAGCAAACGGCCTTCTCAACCATCCATTCATGCACCTAGCCCTGCGCTCGCAACCGCCGGTGGCGTGCCCATTCGACCTCTCCGGCCTCAGAGTCGCACGGAATCGCCAGCCGAGGTTGCAACTGCAACTGACGCGAATCCATTTGCACAATTGCGGCACCCCCGTGGTCTTCCGCCTGTTCCAAGACCACAAACGCAAGGTAACTTTAGTTATCGTTTCGTAATCTGTGAGTTGACAAATCCCATCAGGTACATCTGGCGCGCCGGATGATTACTTCGGCGGCATGCCTCCTCAACGACGGTTCGTCAGTGATCAACGCTCGCGGACCCCCGACGAAGGTGCTCCGGGTCGTCGCCTTTCCGACCTCGCTCAGCCGACGCCGCCGCGGCACAGCATCTGGACGCAAGTACTTGATTCTAGTCGCCAGCCTGGAACTTATCAGTCGCCTCCGGAGGCACCTCTCCAACCACAGAGGGATACTTTTATACAGCTCGAGCCTACATCTCACAGCATAACCAAAGCGTTTACCCCGCATGGTTTACTCTCCGCGGGTATACAAGATAAACAAGACCGCTCAGCAAAGCGGCAGGAAGAATTTGCACGCGAGACTGGCGCATCTCTGATCAACGTTCCAAACAAACCTCCGCCGCCTCAGACTGGTCTCCTTGGGGCAATCACTGCTCACGAACGTGACCGCAAGCGTGAAGGCGGTGTTGGCGCGGCCTTGACGGAGCGTGAACGAGAAAAGAGACTTGCTGAAGACCGTCAGAGGAAACTGGACGAGTTTCAGCGTCAACAACTGGAGATGGCCCAGACTGGCATGTTCGGCGGTCAATTCCCGATGGGAATGAATCCTATGATGGGAAACCCGATGATGAACCCGATGATGCCCATGAATCCGATGATGACCGGGGCGGCCCCCATGATGCCGCCATTTATGGGGTTCCCAAATATGATGCCGGGCTATGGTGGTCAACCCTACATGTTTGCGCACCAAGCAGCCCAAGCGGCCTATCAGCAAGCTATGATGGCGTTCTCGGCTGGCGGCGATGGTATGCATGGTCCGTCGCCTATGAATCCCATGATGACAGGAGGTGGCATGGGCTTTGACCCTCGAATGTCAATGATGGGAATGCCGATGATGAGTCCAGGGATGCCGATGGGTGGAGGTATGGGTATGATGGGAGGTATGGGCGGTATGGGAATGCAGATGACAGGCGGCTCTGCCTTTGACTCGCGATTCTCACCTAACGCTATGGAAGACCTGCGTCCGCCTGGTGCTCTTGGTGGTCAAAATCGGACCGGCAATCACTCGTCGCGCAATAGTTCCGCTGGACAAGGATCCCCAGCTGGACTACGTCCTGTGGATGCTCCTCGCGAGAGTCCTAAAACCCAGTGATCACTTACTGATGACGCGTGGACTATGCCCTCCTTTTTGACTGGTTTTGAGTTTTATGACCTTGATTGCTTCTCGCCCGGTCATGGTTTGTTGTTTTCGGTACCCCGGACGTTTAAATATCGGTCATCTCAGTTTAATGTTTGCATTGTCGAATCATATTCACTGTCTGTCTGTCGTAGCATTTGGGATACGAGTAGTTATGATGCCAAATCCGAGATGCGACTTTGTCTTTTGACTCATTCCAGAAATGTGCTGAGACTCGCCAAGCGCGCCAACGCTCAAAAAACCATTCATGCGCATGACGGAGAATGGGTGTCAAGTCCCTCTGGAGTCTTCTCGAGCCTGTGGGTCGTCCAGTTCCGTGCGTATATCGCGTTTCACAGGGGCATAGCATACTCATAGTCAGTGTCCAAAGGCTTGAAACTGTCGAAGGAAAGGCCCTCGCTATCGACTCGAGCATATGGATCTACCAATTCCAAGCCACCATGCGTGCCAAGGATGGCCGCGCCCTCGTGAACGCGCACGTCCTGGGCTTTCTTCGTCGTATCTGCAAGCTCCTGTTCTACGGCATCCGTCCAGTGTTCGTCTTTGACGGCGGTGCGCCCGCGTTGAAGCGAAACACGATCGTGCGTGGTTCCGTGTGCACTTGAGATGCGTCGTCTGACGTCGCACGCTCGTCTAGACCGAGCGCAGGAAGAAGAAGAGCGGTGCGGCTGCGAGTCATGTTAAGGTTGCGGAGAGGCTTCTCGCGGCACAGATGAGACGAGAAGCGCTCACTCATGCTCAAGCTTCTCAGTACGTGCTGTTCGTGTGATCTTGGATACGTAACTGATATGTGAGCCAGTCCACCCCCGTCCAAGGGCAAACAAAAGGTGCCTTTGGGCCCCGTCGTGCTCGACGAGAGTGCAGTGTATCTCGAGGATATCACCGGTTCCGCGACAAAGACGCCCACCAAGAAGAAAGACGCGCCAGCTTCACCACCGTCCTCAATGAAGAACCGATTCCACGACTATGATCCGTACAAATTACCCGAGGTTAACATGGAGGAACAAGTTGCCAAAGTGACGCGAACGAATGCACCCGACCCCCGCCTGGCCACCGAAGAAGAGTTGCGTGCGTTCATCGAGGAAATGCGTCCCGAAGATTTCGACGTGTCGTCTCCCGCTTTTCGCGACCTTCCGACAGAAGTGCAGTACGAGATCGTAGGCGATCTTCGTCTAAAGTCCAGACAGACTTCGTACAAGCGATTACAAAACATGCTCAGGAAAGCCGCTACCCCGTTGGACTTTTCCAGGGAGCAGATCAAGAACCTTCAACAACGTAATGCACTCACGCAGCAGCTTCTAATGACAACAGACAGCATCGGCAAGGCTCATATCACCATCCCTGTTCGGATCGCAAGTGAACGCAACAGAGAGTATCTTCTCATCAAGAATGAAGGTGTGGATGGCGGGTGGATTCTAGGCATTCGAGACGAAGGCACCCAGGCAAAACCCATCGAGATTGATCAGGATACTCAGGCCCCTGTGAATTATGGCGACAGTGACAGTGATATGGAGATGGAGGAAATCAGCATGTGCGTCACTGATGTATTGATATTTTGTCCGCTATGTAATGTATTGATGAGGCTTCTCAGACCAGGCGCTGTTCCACCTGATCCGGACCTTCGGGAGTACCAGCGAACCATGGCCTTGTCTGCGATTAGCGCGCGATCGCAGAACGGCACGGTGACCCAGCCAGTACAGCGCCGCATGAAACCACGGCCGTTATTTGATGTGTCTGATGAGGATGAACTGCCTCGCTTTCGCCCTTCAGAGTCTGATGAAGAAGATCCTGAGCTTGCTACCGCCATACAACTTTCGCTTGACTCTCAACGTTCGTTGACAGCAAAGGCTCCGTCGAGTCAGAGCACAACTCAGCCGTTGCCATCCACTGAAGATTCTCATGGTCTCAGTCTCCTCTCATATGATGACGATGATTTGTACGCTTCTCCATCGCGACTCGAGACAGCATTGTCGATCGCGGGTGCTGGTCCTCTTCCCCGTAGGACCTCAGGAAGTCACGCCCAACAGACTACGCAATCACTGTCATTGTTTGGAACAGCATCATTGCTCTTGCCTCAGCAGACCGTACACCCCAGCAAGGAGAGTATCAGTGCTGCAAGGCCATTAGAAGAGCCCTCATCTCTGCCGCTCTCAGAACCATCACCAGCTGGACTTGGCAAACCTTTTCCGGACCATGTAACCGACGCTACTGAGCAGTCAGGCACTGATGACAACATGGAAGAAATAGCCGTGGCTCCTCCATCCACTTCTGCAGCTACACTTGTTTCCCCCCCAGCATTATCTCCGCATCCGCTCATGATCGGAGACAACTGTGATGACTTGACAGGGAAATCGGTTCCTGGCTCTCATGTATCGTTCGATCTGCCCCCAGTATCAGCCCGGACTCCGAGGTCGACGGCGTCCTCTCTCGCAGTCCACGTAACGGAAGAAGACAGCGACCACTCAGGCATTGAATGGTCCCGATCACCTTCTCCTGTTGGTGACCTCTCGACACACGACGTATCCGCTGGTGAACGCATAGCAGAGAAGGAAGAAAGTTGGGACGCAGCGCAGGAGATGGATCCCACCCGAGAAGCGGGAGAGTTTGCCAAGTTCATTTCCCACATGAAGGGAAAGGACTTGGACGCCGTCAGGGTTGAGATTGATGAGGAGATTAGGGAGCTGAATCGACAGAAGAAAGCGGCGATTCGCGATTCCGAAGACATCACACAGCATATGATCTCGCAGATCATGGTACGCGCTTCGATTCGGTGTTTACAGCTAACATGCTGATTGATTCAGCTTATGTTGCGCCTATTTGGTATCCCCTACATAACCGCTCCTATGGAAGCGGAGGCACAATGTGCTGAGCTCGTGTCCCTGGGATTGGTGGACGGCATCATCACCGATGATTCTGACGTTTTCCTCTTTGGAGGAATGCGGGTCTACAAGAACATGTTTAATCAATCCAAGACGGTCGAATGCTTTTTGCTGTCAGATCTGGCTCGAGAACTGGGCCTCGAACGCGACACCCTTGTTCGCTTAGCGTATCTGCTGGGTAGCGATTACGTGGAAGGGTTGCCCGGAGTTGGTCCAGTCGTGGCCATGGAGCTTATCAAAGAGTTTCCTGGAGAAGACGGCCTTCATAAATTTAAGGATTGGTGGACAAAAGTTCAGAGCGGACGGGACCGAGAAGAAGACAATAACACCAAGTTCAGAACGAGATTTGTAGGTTTACACGTGTGATCACAGCGAGGGCCTACATACTGACGTTTTGCCCGACGGCAGAAAAAGAGGTTCAGGGATCTCTATCTTCCAGCGGAATGGCCTAATCCGCTCGTTGTAAGCCACACCCCAATTTGTCAGTTCGTTGCTAAACTGGAGTGTCAATAATTTATAGAGAGATGCCTACTATCATCCTACTGTCGACTCGTCAGAGGAACCCTTCAAATGGGGGATGCCTGACCTCGATGCACTTCGGCAGTGAGTGCCTTGAGAAAGAGAAGAGGAGCGATTACTCACCACGTACGAACCTAGCTTCCTGCACGAAGAGTTGGGCTGGAATGAAGGTAAGGTGGACGATCTTCTTCTCCCGATCATCCAGAAAATGAGCCGACGGAACCAGGTAAGATTGTCTGTGAAGGTTCGTCACGAGTCGGTACTCATGTTGACAAGGCCACCTCCGCGAACAGGCAAGGAAATCTGAACGCTTTTCTGGACGTAGATTCCGGGGGCGGATCCTACGCACCCCGTAAAAGGCAGGCATACGCCAGCAAGCGATTGCAACAGGTCGTTTCCGACTTTCGCAAGGAGCGGGCGAAAATGCGAGAAACGGAATCCCCTGCTCCTTCCCAAGATGGTGATTTTACGCCCGAGGACGAAGCGGGGCCATCGACAAAGCGCCGTCGGACAACGACGGCAAACAAAAGCAAGAAGAACCCAAAGAGGATGAGTCGACGAAAGAGGGCTAATGCGAAGCGTAAAGATACGGCCACCGGTACCGAGGAGGTCATGGACAACGGAGACGTCCCAACTAGTCCAATTCAGTCAGGACCTCCTGGAGTCCGATTGCGCCCTCGACCGGAGCCTGAAAAGAAAATGGATGCAGGCCCTGCCGAAGGTTCCCCATCGTCTACGGATCAATCCTTGGAATGATTGTATCTTAGTTCTGATCCGGGTGTCCTTAGTTTTTCTCTTTAAGGATTTATCATAGGGGACATGTGGGATGACAGCCACTGGCAACTACAATCTTTCGTTGGGTCAGATGAGATCACGACGATAAAAGTAATGACCGGTCTAAACTCGCTTCGATCTGACAAAGGCGGACAACTCGTCCACGGCAAGGTACGCAAGTATTGCACAGCCTACTGTTCGTCATCCTCCCCCTCTTCCCTCGCCTAAACGAATAGTTCATTTGATGTTCCGGATTATTATTATTTTCATCATATGGAGCATACCTTGTTTGCTTCTAGTCCACCAAGTTCCTGCACAAGACCGGAGAACGGGTACTCCCGAGGTACGGTGGGTCTGTCTGGTACCAGCGCGAATTTGCAGAGGAAACCAAAGCCAACAAAGGCAGACGCTGCTAGGGTAAACTGGAACAAAGCTGTCCGAGGAGGGACGACCGAAATATCCGGGCCCCACATAGATAGAACTTCTTCGCATTCCGGAACCTAGTGAGCATGTGGTCAGATTCTTCGCAATGCACATGGTACGACGGAGCGCTGACGGGGTCACCAAAATTGCGCCTCATTTGCTGGTCCCACCAACCTCGTGGTGGCAGCGTCTGGCTGGATTGCCATGGCAGCTCTGGATAGTCGCCAAGCTGTGGGTCTTTTTCTTGAATGGCTGAGGTGGTGGCATGCCTGCACCAACGGATGGACTTTCCGGGGCGTCTGGCTGCGGTAGCGAAGACGCCGTTCGTGAGGCGGAGAGATCTCATCGACGTCTAGAATAAGGACCGACTGTGAGGCGGGACGGGACGTTGCCAAACGAGACCCTGTAACCACGGAGACCCCGGACAACCATATGTAGATTAATTTTACGCGGAGGAGGCATTTCATCAAGCGAACTTCCAGCGCCGTCAGTTGACCCTGTCACTTGTCCTGAATGTATAAAGTCTTCGGGGAGACGCTGCGGCCATTATGCAGTGCGTACCGTGAAATTTTGCGGCAATCGCTTACCCCGCCTTATCTAGTACAAGTGTCCCTTCACGTTAGGCGCGCATCGTAAGCCGTTATATAGCACTGGCCTGGCCTCGTGCTCCTTCGGTTCTACCAACCCACCCGCCCCGGAGTGCTGTGCGTAATGTACTTAAACTCTCGATCATCAACCTTGACATCTCGTACCCCATAGTCTGATTTCATGTCCTTGCCTTGGTCACCACCATGACTATGGCTGCCACTCCCTACGTCGCGGACGTCAACAAACGGCTACCTCGAAAGCCGATGCACCGACGTCCCTCTGGTGAAGTCATTTCACCCCTTACCTATACAAACGACCTTGTAAACTTGTGAGTCAAGATGCTCGTTCGATGTGGATGGCATGCTGACCCTACTATTCATCAGTGATCATTGGGATCACATGTTCATAACAAACTGCTGTAAAAGTTTAACACTCAACAACTTCGACGGTCCACCAAGGACCATTCTCGACCTTGGTTGTGGTCGCGGGCTTTGGGCTATTGAAGCTGGTAAACAGTGGCAGGTATGTCCAATCTCACGCCACTGTGTCCCTTCACTGATCGTGTGCTCAGGGTAGTACGATTGTGGGCTTTGACGTGCAGTCCATACAGCCCAAGCTTGGGATACTTGACAAAGGCTTGGCCCGTAGGTTAAAGTGGGTCCACGGTAACCTGTACGGTCTTGACTGCTTGTTCCGCACATCTCTCACGCAATTTGTCAGACTTGATGGATTGCCTTTTCTTGATGGCCAATTTGACTTCGTGAGGATGGTTCGTATGGGGCTTCATATTCCAGAAGACGAGGTTAGTCTACCACGTTGTCTGGTAGTCGCCTATTCCGTCACTAATGAGTTATTTCTGAAAGTGGGGATACGTACTAGCGGTAAGCGTACCGGTAGCCCGATGTTGTTATCTCTCGTAACTCATTCATCGCTCTCCTCGGATGCTTTTAGGAAATTTCGCGTGTGCTTAGCCCAGACGGCGTTTTCGAGGTATGGAATAAACAGTTGACACCAAGTTACTTCTAACTCGTAATATTCAAGATAATTGAAGAGGACCTCATTTTCCCATCTCAGTCCCCATATCCGAGCGTACCCACGAGTAGGCGGTCGTCCGAAAATAGCTCCCCTCGAAGTTCGAATACCGCTGTATCAAGCTACGCCCCGTTTACAAAATCGGATTCCTCGATCGCTGTAACCAACTCGAAGAGCACCCACTTGGATCTGTTGCTCAGATCTGCATCGTCACTTTCACTCGCAATGCGTGGCACAGACCTCAAATACCCATCACCTCCGGACCCTCGAGATCACTCTAGGCTCCGACGTGCATGGGAAGAAATGCTGAGCGATAGCTTTCTCGCACCGAACCTAGTCTCCATTTTACCGTTCCATCTCGGTGCATGGTTCCGTGAAATTCAAACTCATCCGCCTCTTGAAGTCCCCCTCCCACCGAGCTCATCCTGCAAACGAAACCCTCAGCCGACCACTGGACTGCCAGAACTCATTGACCCTGATACGCTGTTCGAGCTCCGATCGTTGTCATCAACCGCATCGCTAGAATCGGATGACGAGAGCACGTGTTCACCCAGCAGGAAATCTTCCCACAGAGGTGTGTCATCGTGGGCTTCCATGCATTTGGCACGGAATGTTCGGACTATTGCGGCGTGCAAGGAGTCCATATGGTTTGCGTACGAAAGGCTCTACGGGCAAGATCCTATGATACCTTCGCTCGTGAGATCTGCACAAGAAAAGTATCTCAAAAAGCATTTCGATCGGGTTCAATCTACAATGAATCCACTCCGTGATTATTTCGAACGTGATTGGATTAATTGGGAAAAGTGAGTAGGATGATTTGAATCCCTCCATCTAAAACTAACGATAGGTGATCAAGCGACATGGCTGATCGTACCTCTGTGCGAGGAAGCATCCGATCCGAATTATCATGGAATGAACCATTTGGGAAAGCTCCAGAATGGCGTGCCTGGTTCAATGCCCTACCTCCAAGTGACGAAATGTTTTATGAAGAGAGGCCCGAACTGTGCCGCAGATTGCGCGGGTTTGTGTGCTTCAAAGGGGACACAGTAGCGACGAATGGTGGACGTCGATGATTTGATTATACCTACTATGGACGAAGAACTGGACGAAAATAGCGCGTATTTAGAGTCGACAGCAAATTTCAGGGCACGATACCCCGTAACCAAGCTAGCTGTATAGTAGTAAGTCTGTAGGCATACGGTATACCTCGAGGTCAGCAGTCATGGAAATTGTCTCCAACAGTCAGACTGAAACGAGTCTTTTCTCAGAACTGTTGGAAACCCGGACCTCGCTCATTGGTCCATGGCCCGTCCTGATCCGGGAGTTACCAAATCAGGATTGCCCCCAGCCTCTGATAATGCGATCGCGGAGCCCGTTGCACCTACTCTCCTACGCGATCGTGACTTTTCGCATATCCCAGCCCTCTTAACGTGGACAACCATGGCTGAAACCCAAGCCCCGAAACCCGCTGAAAAGCCACGATTGATATCAGAGACTGACATCACCAAATATAAGGTACACTGAAAATGTTTTCGTACGACGGCGACCTCAGGAGCGCTGATTTTCGTGACCGGATTTCTTAGGTTGCTGGGGACATCGTAAACGATGTCATGAAAAAACTCGTCGCTCTCTCTCTCGAGGGGGCAAAGGTCATCGATCTTTGCGTGGAAGGGGACAAACTCCTCGAAGAAGCAACCGCTGGCGTGTACAACAAGGTCGTCAAGGGCGTAAAAGTTCCAAAAGGCACGCAACCATCCTTTGTCCCCCATTCCACGTCCCCTTACTAGACAGATGGCTAGGCATCGCATTCCCGACGTGTCTATCTGTCAACAATGCCGTCGCCCATTTTTCCCCTCTTGCGTATGTTTCCGGACCCCTCACCTACCCAAGATTGTTGAACTGAATCGATCGTGCCGATATAGCTCAGATTCGCTCGCCTCCCAAGTACTGGCTAAAGACGACGTCGTGAAGATCCACATCGGTGCTCATATCGACGGGTTTGCGGCGATCAGTGCCGAAACAATTGTCGTCGGTGCAAGCGAACAAGATCCAGTGACAGGAAGACGCGCCGATGTGCTCAAAGCCGCTTGGCATGCCGCTGAAGCTGCATTGAGATTGGTGAAAGTTGGGAACAAAAACTGGGCAGTGACGGACGTGGTCGCGAAAGCGGCGGCAGCTTGGGATTGCAAACCTGTGGAAGGTACGTGTGATTGATCGAGTGATAATCTGGAGACGCGTTCATGCTTGAAAAGGAATGCTCTCGTGTCTGCAAACGCAAAATGTGATAGACGGGAAGAAGCGTATCATTCTAAACCCCACTGAGGCTCAAAAACGGGACACGGAGACGATCACATTTGCGGAAGATGAAGTATATGGCATCGATATCCTCATCTCGTCAGGCGAAGACGGAAAGGTGCTTGAGCAATTACCGCAGGCTGTTCGGGAACTAATCATGATGCTTAAAGGCAAGGATAGAAGACTCGAGAACGACTATTTATCAAAAGGAAGGGTCCGTTACGTATCAATTAAAGCTGAAGAATTCTCGTGCTGTGTTTTCCGAGATGCAGAAGAAGGCTGGCGCATTTCCGATCAATATCCGTGTCCTGGAGGACGAAAAGAGGGCACGCCTTGGCCTCCAAGAGGCCGTCTCCCATGGTCTCGTGAAGCCATACGAAGTGATGTAAGCACTGGCACTTTTGGTTATGCAATTGCTCTTCTGATTTGCATCAGCTACACACCGACGAACACGTTTGTGGCCACATTCCATTTCACTGTTGCCCTCCCCCCTGCTGGTCTTTTGTTGATCACCCATCCGCCTATCTGGTATAAACCAGAGCTAGTCAAGACTGAGAAAGAGTTGGAAGATGAGGAGCTCAAGAGCCTGTTAGCGAAGCCGCTGAGAGAGAGCAAGAAGAAAAAGAAGGCGGAGAACGCAGTCTGAGGGTGATTAGACCATAGATAACTGCAAAGTATTTGTCGATCAACGACTGTCATGTACGAACACTGAACCGAACCACTTGTTACTTGAACCCGCTACTTGGCCTCTGACTCTGCCTCTGCTGCTGCTGCCTCCATCCGCTGCGCCTCTTCGCTGAATTCTCCTATCGTTCGAACAACGAGATCGACGTTCTCCAAGAATCCATTGATTGATAGACGTGCTAAACGGATCGTCAACGTCTGAAACGTCCTGTGATGCGTCGATTGTCAGGCGCGCGAATCGACGCAAAGGGGGATCGACTGACGCAACCAGATCGTTGCCTTCCACCGTCAGCGTCCGCCTGACAATGTCCTTTTGCAGCTCGGCGTCGACTTCGATGACTTGCTTTGCGATCGTGGCATGTTTGTTGTTCGCGAACGGAATGCGAACAGTCCTAGATGGGCCAATTATTAGAAACGCGGACGATTTGGGACAAGGCGGGTTAGTTACACAGTGTGCCATGCTGTATCGGACATGGTGGTAGTGGTGGATGTCGATCACACTGCATCGTCTTGAAGATCGATGCTCGATGCACACCGACCGCCAAAGCCACTGGCACACAACTCCATCTCGAACTCAAACTCGGGCAAGCTGAAATATGGATTCGATTCTCACAATTCACTCCTCAATCTCCAAGCTCAAGATCTACTGTATCGGAATCAAAGGGTTCAAAGTTGGCGCGTCGGTTGCGAGATCTAAAAAGCGTATCTGATAACGCGGCCTCCAGGAAGGCGTATCGACGAGCTAACCGATCAATTCAAAGTTGAACATCATTCCAGACCACCCTGAACTGTCAAATGTTGCGTCGCCCCCACACGACCAAATGGTAAATCCAGGGTAGCATACCGAGTGGCGCTTGCTGGCGACGACGGTTGGGCACCAGTTCACTGTAGGTACCAGGTACACCTCGCACGACGTGACAGTTCGAAAATCTGCTCAAGTTATTTTGACAATTTACAACTGACGCTGTACGTCGTACCCCCCAGCGGATGCGGTCACGAATGCGTCGCCGCCTGTCACTGGCCCCCAGTAATGTACCTAGCCGTTCGCATGACACGGAATCGAACCCGCGAGACGTGGCCGCACTGTAATGATACCCGAACCTGTAGAAGCCGTCGACATGACGGGGACTAAAACTTCGGTGGCGTCAACTGACACGAAAAAATCGGCCCTTCTCCAGTGGGTTGACGGAGCTGCTTCCCGAAAACGCTGCAATTGGGTATATCACACGCAGCATAGCGATATAGCGTCCGAAGAGAAAAGGAAGACGAAGCATGCCACAAAGTCGTAAGACACATGTAACCTTGTCCTTCCATGTCTAGATATGCATGCGGGGCGAACGACTATCAAACGGATGCGCTTCTGACGGTTCGGACGCGCGGGGACGTAATTGGAACAGACACCGCGGTTGGCCACGCTTCTAATGTCAACGCGAAACAGCGGGACATCCAGACGAAGGCGCCCTGCTGATATACTTATCCGTCTTGGAAGACGAAGAAGATGGGTTCAAGTTGTTGAACCCTGGCCCAGCCCATACGCATAACGCCGTTAAAACCACTGTCATCAGAGGAAAGGTTCTAGAAATTCTGATGCCATCTCAGTTCGGGAGGTTTTCGCTTCACGTGATCGCTTTGCAAGGATGTGAGTGGGAAGGACATCATATGCCATGTGCTATCTTGTGTGCTGATTAGCCAGAAATGTACAGATGGTTTACCACTCCACGGGGGATGACGTGGCCCGCCTGTAAACATGCCGAGTTCGTCCATGATCTTCGATGGATGGATGAGGAATGGCCGTTGATACGATTCTAGAAAAATCATTGTAAATACATATATGGCCATACTGCACATTCGCAGACACCTACAGTCTTCCCAGTAAGATCAGCAATAAGTACGAATGCGCTCTGCAAAGTTTCAGTTTGGCCGGATCGGCCGGAAATTGAGTGGCTTGGTGTGAGGCGCTTGCTCCCACTCTGTCAGTGGGGACAATGTACGAGACGACGTGATCGGACCTCGCATGTCGTGCGCGTGGTAGTCGTCCGACCGAGCCTATGTGACACTAGTAGACTGTTCAATGGGTGTGCGTGTGAGGAAAAAGGAACGAAAAACTTTTATCTGATCTTTACGTCGATGCCTCCCACGAACAGGTCCGGTGTTCTCAGAGTGTTGAGCACGTCGCGCGTCCCGATTGACATGTCACGAAGACACCAAGGGCGTCCGAGTCAGCGTTCGATTCTAAGGTACAAGAGGATCAAGAATCGCAGTTGACCCATGCCCACGACCCTAAGCGCCCCAATCTGTACGAGCGAGAAACGGAACCAGCGCCGAAGAGGTGGTTAAGATAAGAACTACTCACCGCTCAGGCAGCCGACATCAAATGCTACCAGGGTAAATGATATCGATTCAAGTAACGTATTACAACGGATCGTGTGTGCATGACAAGCTACCAAGTGACCAGCCCAAGCCCTGGGAAACACATTGCGAAAGCGTATGCAAAACTAACCAAAACCAGTGGAAGCGATATTCGATCCGTAAACTCTCCAGATCTGGTCTGAAGGGATCGTACATAACCATGGATAAAGACGAGCGATAAAAAAGATTGAAAATGAGGGAGAGTCTAAGCCAGCTCCGAGACGTAAAAATGGCACATTATCACCAGGATAGGAACATATCAAGATACTGGGTATTGCCACTATATGTGGAAAGGTATATGACGCACGGGTATCCACTGTTGTTTAAAGAGTAAACGTGACGACGGCGAAAGCAGCGCAACCTAAAAGAGTGAAGGCGCTGAGATGGCGCGTCGACAGAGCACCGGAGCTGGAAGCTATGCCAGCGCCGGCGGCACCGGCCGGAGCGAAAGTGGTCGTCGGGAATGGAGAGTGACTATTAGAATTGGAAAATGAATCAGGCACGGAAAGAAGTCAGGATGACAAGAGTCACCTTGTCTCGGGAACGATCGGAGTGGTAGTGGGTGCCGACGAGGACTTGCTCGCCAGGCATGAGTTGTCGTTGCTAGGGCCAACAGTGATCTATTGTCCAGCATAAAAACTGTTAGACAAGAAATGTTTGGTCTGAGAACAACATACTACTCCACTCCAGGCTTCAGCTCCGGCTGCATCCATGAGCGAGAGAACGACCGGAGTACTGGCTTTAATAGCTACAGTCCAGCTGAAGGGGGTGGAGGTCTGGTTGCCAAGGTCCACGCTGTGTGGAATAAATGGTAGATCGGAGAAGTCGGCAAGGGGAACTCACAGGGCTGGCCCGCACTCATCATTGGCAGAAACAATGAGGAGGTCATAAGGGGGATTGTTGGTGTTGGCCCAGGTGATATTGGCTTGTTGGCACTGGGGGAAAGATTAAGAAAGAGACTGATCCGAAAGGCGAGAGCACGGACCTGGACAAAGCTGGGAGTGTCGATCGTAAAGTCGGACTGTGCGAGAACGAAACGAGCGAGAGTGAGAAGGAGGGAAAGGGAAAAGAGTGTGGTAAACATGACTGCTCGGCGGGATGGCGCAAGGGAAGGAATATGTATACCACGGATATGGAAAGCAGAGAAATAGACTTTCTCATTTCAAACCCCGCACATCTATGTACGGACATTGGACATGCATAAGCAACTTAGAGCCTGCTCTTCACGTTTCCCCCTTCTTCTACAAGTCTCCGTCGCTTCGTTATCCTAGACTCGTCATCAGCAATGATCCACACTCGATCAGAAAAAGCTCACCCAGAGTGAAAGACCACGCTTGGTTCCTTGCCAATACCCTCCACTGCTTGGCGCTCATCCACCGGGACATACGGTCGTTCGGACGGGCCAACATAGATTTGCCTCGGGCGCCATATTTTGACACCTCCTGGAAAAAGCATCATCTAGTGCCCGACATCAGCAACGATCCGATTGTAATAGAAATTCAAGTACCTCACGCCAGTGCGCGAGCCACCCCACAACACGGGGTACGACGAACAGGACAGGGAAAAAGTCCATCGGGAATCCTAATATTCATGGGCTTGTGTTTCACGTTGCGAATTAAAGGTTAGATACACACCCATCGCGCGATAAATCAGACCACTATGTCAAACTTAGTTATCAGAACCCGATACGATTTAGAAAATATGGACGAACCTCCAAAAGTCAACGTTGGGAGCGAGCTTCCGCGAAACGAAATAGTCGTCTTTGAGTGCAGCATCGTGCAATGCCATGGCAGTCTCGAGCAGAGGATCGGCACCCGTGCTGCATGTCTCTCATCAATAATCGAGTGAGTGAAGTAATTGGGGAACGTACACTGCGAATACTTCATCTGCGACCTTTCTTATGATGAAAGATCGCGGGTCAGACTATCAGAAAACAGTCTCAGCCGAAGCCTATTCCAGAAGACAGGTCGGAATGCGTACAGTCTTGTAAACACGATGTCCGAACCCGCTCAATACCTTCTCGCGGCGCTTCACAGCTGCGAGAAATTGTGGGACATTTTCAGGGCTAGAGTCTACATGTTGGGTCTAGCGGTTTTAGAAGTGGTCAAAACATACCTTCCAATAGATACCAACATCCGGATCACTGCTTCGTTTGCCCCACCGTGAAGCGGACCGCTGCGTGCAGTGAATTGAGTCGGCGGAATGCAGGAGGTCGGACCGGTACTTACTACAACGATGCACACCCCGCTGCAATGGCACTATACGGGTCGGGGAGGGATGACCCGGTTTGAAGGACAGTGGTACTGGAAGCGTTCATCTCGTGATCAGCATGGAGGATGAATAAGGTGTCCAGTGCGCGGACCAGGACGGGATGGGGTTTGTACGTGACCCCGCCAGACTTTGTAGTGGGGAAAGCATCACTGTGCGAAAGATGGTCAAGCTGGAAGAGGAATCTGGTGGTCAAGCCGGGGGTTGTCATTTTGGCGTTGTACACAGAAGACAGAAAGTACATACGACTCAGTATAGCCCATTCCAGTCGGTGGAACCACAAATTCCCTTCCTTGCCGAACGCGATAGGCCATCGCCGAAAGTGTCGTCGCTTTCCCGATGAGCCTGTAAATCTGCTTGTCCATATTCTGAAGTGAGGCTGGGTCTCCCTTGGCACCGTTTGTGAAAATGTTCTGGCCTAGAAAAGGATACCAAGACGTGATCAGTCATTTTGTCCCGCCTTCCACGGACCGGCAAACATGCAGACAGTACCTTGCAAGGACGGATTTGCCTCGGTGTAGTACGACCCCAAGTACGCGAATGCGCTGGTCAGGATAGCCATCGGGTGGGCGTCATACCTGAACGCGCGGAAGAATCCAGCTGCGTCTACGTGCATCACGCCGTGATTGAGCACTTCGCGTTCAAAGTGGGTGAGCTGAGCGCGAGTTGGGAGGGAGCCATAAATGAGGAGGTATGCACACTCGAGGAATGAAGACCGGGCGGCGAGCTGTTCGATGGGGTAGCCTCTGGACGGGAGGGTTGGCGTGGAAAAAGAACATGGAGTAGGTCAGGACATACCTGTAGCGCAAGATGCCGTTGTCGCCGTCGATGTAAGTGATGCTACTCTCGATCACGGCGGTGTTCAGGAAACCCCGATCGGATACGCGTAGGCCGCGTTCAGACTCGTCTTCTGGGCGGTCATCAGGGCCAGAAGGTGCGCGGATAGTCTTGAAGAAAGGAGCAGGAATTGCGTTGTGTGATATACTGTGAGTGAGAGCCTCGTCAGTAGCGCCTGTGCAGACCTCGGGCTGTACGTACGGGACTTTGTATTGTTTTCCGGTACGGTTGTCTATCACAGTGAGCGAGTCGTCGCGCCTGACCTTTGATGCTGCTGTTTCTTGACCCATACTGATGGTAGCGGACGGTTACGGTCAAGAATTGGGAGTGTGGGCTTAAGTAGTCCGGCTCTTATTTCACGTGCAGTGTAACAACAATACTATGGTATCGTGCTCGTCTACGACTGATTTCATGCTCCATTCACCGGTTTCTTCTCTCTCGATAGCCATCCTGCCAGATACGACTGAGACAGAACTCATGGCTGCGACAGAAATCATACCTCGCATTTTTTGATCCTGCGCCCTTTGCCTCTCGCGATCCGCAGCTCGCTGGCGCGCCAACTCTGCGTCGACCATTGATGCTTCTGTGACCGTCGTTCCAGTCAGTATTCACTTGTAAACAAAAAGGTATCTATACCATGCGGTGCAATCTTCTTCGCTTCCGCAAGGACTACCTCTGCTTTCTCGAAATACCCTAGTTCCCCCAACGCCTTGCCTTTTCGAAAGAGTGCCTTGGAGTTGGTCGGGTTCTTCGCAAGAGCCTGGGTCACCTTGGTCGTCAGATCCGGAATGGTCGAGATTTATAATGATTACCTTGTCGGCGGTGTCTACGACGCGTCTCCAGTTTTCTTGTTTGAGATGACACGCCGACATATTAGCATATATCTTCTCGAGCATCACATCGACCTAATGTGTATTCGTCCATATACTGCAAGAGTCGATAACAATAATTCCAACTCCTTACCTCCGTTTTCTCATCTTTGGCACTCGCAGCTTGGTCGACGGCGGAAGAAGACTGAGACGAGGGTGAACCCAACCCGAGCGATTTGAGCGCGTTCCTGGGTCACGTGGAAGAACTAGTTAGGGCCACGGTTAGGGCTCTGCATGTCAGCCAACATACTTGTCGAGTCCATGGAGGTACATGAGAGACTACGAAATCAGTGAAATCCCGAACTTGGAGCGGATCATAATCCATGGTTGTACCTCGTGATACGATCTTAACGCTGGATTCGTGGTGTATTCAGACGCGTCACCGTCAGACGAGAACTCTCTTGAAGAACGCACCGTTTTTAAGATCACTGTTTTTGAATGCAGTATCGCCAACATCTTTCTTTTCGCGTGCTGTCTGCAATTTAGTTGCTACTTGCGTCTTCTCTTCAGGGGTTACCACTGTGTTCGCGTCGAGCGGGACTGATGGCTCTGCGTGACTGGGAGTAGATGTGGATGTAGGTTCATCGAGGTGTTCAGACATGACTGATCTCAACTTCCAGCACGCAGTTCTACGAGAACAACGAGACTAAGGGGCCGGGGTCTATTTGTCGTTGTTGGTTCTCCTTCCGTATTCGGATGGTCTGCTCAACATCGCCGACTCCTTGGAATCATTCAGTCTCGAACAACGTTTTTCAATGGCTCTCCTCAGCACTGTCCTTGGTTTCTCGGTCTTTGGCCTCGCATCACGCTTTGGTCAGCTCGCAATACAAAAGCGAAATCTCATGGACAGTATGTTCTTCTCGGCTGTCCAACCTCGTTCATCTCACACGCCGCCTTGTCAGACTTGGCTGGACATGCGATCGCTATGGCTGCATTTGGTTATGCGGGCTACTGGGTACACCACTACGAAGGCCGAACGAACGAGCTCATAGCATGGAAGCGTGAGGAGATGCAAGCCCGGGCGGATGCTGAAAGAGAAGCGAGAGCAGCAGCTTGATGTGGGTCAAGAACCCTTGCGGTGGGTTAGGACCTGGCGTCCGGCGTAGGTTTGTAATTTGACCTTGAATGCTGAGTGAGCCTTACGGTTGCTCCGTAGAAGGGGTTTCATAACATGCACGATGCTGCGAATTTTCCAACTAGAAACCTCGTTCGGGAAAGTCCATGGAAGTGACCATGTCCTTGTGCTGTCACATAACTAATCAAATGACTGGTTCCCGTATGCCGCACCTGCCGGTTTACCCCTTGGTCGGACGCGTGCATTGCGTCCGTTTTGTATCTTGAAGCTTATCTTGAACGGACACTGCCTTTTACCACCTTGAACAGCGTAACGATCATAAGGTGTGCTTCGAAGCATTGGTGGCTCTGGTAAGGTGTCCACAGCAGAGGTCCGCGACTTCCATTTCATGACTGAATGTACCGAGCTATGGCATGCCTACCTCAGGAGCGCAGACCGGAAATGAATGTGAGTGGCTGCGGCACGTTCCAGGGTGGTCTCATGCCCGATAGCCCAACGACGGGCGAGCCTTGGGTCGGACCTTGAAAGAACAGTATAAGAGGGGGAATGAACGGATGGACTCGTTGGCCCACTAGAGATGAACCATTAAGAAAACCACAGAACCTATTCTCAATTGACTATTACCATGCGTTACCTTCTCCTTTTGCTCGTGCTCAGTTTTGTAGCCACCTCCACGTTCTTTTTCGTAGAAGCCAGAAAGGTGCGTCTGTCGTCGTGTGCTATATTGTCGCTGACCGGACCAGCCCCATAGATCCTCCAAGGTGAAGACGGGGGTGCCCATGTAGACAAACGTTCTAGACGGGACTTTTAACAACTAAGTCCCCATTGTACTACAATTGTATCATAATCGCTCGAAGGTGTGTGCTGTCGTCGAGTCCATCAGGTGTTTGCTGACGGCTGGCAGTTCAGATATGCATGCAGGGATTCAGTCCTGGTGATTGGACCTGGATTTACTCCACCGATGATGAGTGACACGTGTAGTTGTATGTCTGTTTTGATAGGCCCATTTTATACAATCACACGCGCGGGTGATTTTAACGAGGGAAGGTGTGACAAGACACGAGGCAGGCAACGTGGATCGCGGAGTTTTAAATATGTATTGTGTGACGGTCGTCGGAGTTTGAATATGGGAAGTAAACAAATCCTTATGTAATTCAAAGGGCAAACGACTCCTTGCTTCGTCAACGTCCGAGTTTTATTATTTGTTTTCTTCGTCGTTTCGTTGCCATCCGCTCATTTTGCTTGTCATGCCCGCGTCGCTTTCCCCGCTCGCCCTCATCGTGCCCCGTCCAAACATTCTCACTACAGCCCCTCGCACGCCAAACCGTAGCCCCCCCGCTTCTCACGTCTTGCTCTCCCCGCCCTCCGCCAATCGAAACAGCACGGACTCGTGGAACAGCTCGAATCACGATTTCGACGATCCTAACGCTGTATGGAGAGAGGACCAAGTCAGGCTGTTGTCCAGGGTGCGTCTCTTTGTCGCGATACTTCTCCCCAGCTCACCGGCCGTCTAGACCCTCGATGCTCTCCCGGCCCACCTTATCACGCCCTTCAATGGTTTCGTACCGCCGTCTAATCTACTCGACAAAATTGCCCGTGGTGTATCTGCCGCCAAGGGTCCCAATGACTGGCCGCATTCCATTCGCCAGACGCGGATAAAGCTTCTCGAGCTCGCGCGCCATAAAGCACAAGATGAAAGGCGCAACTCTATCATCGAAGAACGTACCGTACCGTTGGACTGGCAACGTGACCCCCGCAAAGCGACGACACCAGATCCTGCAGAAGTACTCCAACTTCGAACCAACACTCCCATTCACACACGTCGCCCACTTTATCGTCAGTCGAGTATGGACTTCATGGACCCGGAGAAACCAGACCAGAGTGAAAGCATTGCACGGTACGTGTATTTCTTTTTTTCCGTCGTGGCTGTTTGATGTACTCGTGATCATTGACGAATTCCTTTGGCGCATATAGCCTCTCAACGCGTCTTCAGCACCATGATCGGTTGTTGCACCATCCTTATCTGCGACCAGCTCATGCTCGCCATCGGTCAGATCACAATAGGCTTTCTCCCTCGACACCTAGTTCATCCACTCTTAACTCGAATCGGCATTCTGGCGTTCGTAAGTCGACCATTTCAGCGACCTCTGCTTCCTCCTCTTCGTTCGGATCCCCAATGTCCATCTCCGCTCCGCTCCGGCCATCGTCCCTCCGCCGTGCTTCCACTCTCACGCTTGCGAGCGCAAGTGAGGTACATGTCGAGGCTGATCTCGATGCCGAGAACATTTCGAAGAATGCAGATTTACGGCGCAGTGGTGGATATCTGGAGGCGAGCACGGGCATCAAGGTTGCCGTTAAAGTCAAGCGAGCACCATCGTACAATGGCGGTGATAATGTTATGTCGCCGGCGTCTGCAACGCCTGCTAGCAAACCAAAGAAACCCAAATTGACGGCGACGCCCGTCACTGCGGCCGCGTCTGAGCGGAAGACCATCCCTAATTCTTTGGCTGCAGAAAAGAAGCTGTTACCACAGACACCCCCGACCGAGCCCCGCGTGTTAGTCCTGGAGAAATTCACACCATCCCAGACCAGGACTCAGGACAAGAAAGCCAGGAAGGGCCACAAACCTCAGCTCTCATTTTCCTCTGACGAAGAGGAAAAAATACGCTCCAAAACCGTGAAGAAGCTGCGTACGCACGAGCCCTCCTGGTCCATCCCGCCCGCTTCCGCGGCGCAAGCCCAGACGTCACTGCTTCTATCGTCGGCACTTCCAAGGGAGAAAGGAGCCCGCGATTCGGGAAGCAGCACCGGTATCAGGTCAAAGGCATCCACGTCCTCGAATTCCTCGACGGATAACGATCTTTCGACCGCCAGCACGGAAACGGCTGCTACCACTGTCTCTATCTCTTCCGCATCTGATGCCAAACATAAATCGCCCAGGAACTCTGGCCTCTATGTCCAGGTTCCGCCTCTCGCGCAATCACTAGCAGAGGCAAAGAAACCCGCCCGTCGAAATCCCGTACGCAATCCATCCATGTTTGGCCATGAATTACCGCATCCACAGCGCACGCCTGCCTCTCCCTCGCGCATCCCGGTTTCTTCACCGATGCCACTTTCGCCGCCTGCGAGCACGCCTGCCACTCTGACCAGTACCCCTTCTACATCGCCCCTTTCCCCATCCTCGCGCCCGCGCACTCTTCGCCGGGCTGCTCGGCGCATCTCTTTTGGAACCACTGCAGCAAACGGAAGTCTGCTCAGTCCGGCCGAAAAATCCCTACGTTACGACGGAGAAATTCCGGCTCTTGGTAGTGCCTTTCAATTTGCCTAAGTCCAATCGGTGGAGCGTGAAGCGCTGGGCCCTTCACTATCATCCACTTATCCGATCTGTCAATGCTACATGTCATTCGCCTTTTCAAATTTCTTTGTAGTTCTCTGACGTTTGTACCGATAACTTTTCCTGTGATGTCTATTCCCATTTCGTCGTTGCTTGCCATCGTGCACCGCTCACAATCATTGTTCGCCATCCTACTTTATGTCTCGTCTACCTCCCGCATCCCTAGCATTGCCCCGTTCGCTTTTCGCTTCCAACCGTCGTGTCACGACCCCTTTTATTTGTCCTCACGGATTTTTCACCTTCATTTGGTGTTCCTCTTCACCAGGTCCCTGCCAACCCTATCAGCCGTCCAGCATGCCCTGTCTCCCCACATTCTTTCGAATAATATTATTCGTCGAGGTATGCCTCCTCGTTCCAGACTCTCGACGATCTAATCTCACTTCGTGCACAGATCATTCGTTCATCGCCGCGCCATCACGTTCCTTCATCATCTTCGTCACGTGTCAAGTTCCTCGCGACGCTCCCTACTTCTCATTGATATCTATCCATTCAATTCTGCTGCTATGGACGGCCAATTGGGGGAGGCTCTGGGACTATCTTTCTCTTTCAACCCTTTGTTCTTCTGATGTACACCCACTTTAGCCTGCTTTTGACCATGTTTCTTCGAACAACTCCGATGTCGAAACTGCATCGACGGTTTATCCCATTGTTACTCTCACTCACTAACCCTCTGATCTCGATGCTCATTCCGCCTCGTCAATTAATATGCACGAGGCTTGTATACTCACCCTCATTCCCATATGTCTACATCCTATTTGCACTCGTTCCCTAGTCCTTACTCTCCCCGCGGAATTCATTTATATATTCCATCACTCCTCCTTCGTCCCCTATTGTACAACATCCCTACTTGCTTGTGACCTGTTTGTTGATCATCTAGGGTCTCGGGTGACTACGGAACAATAGCTACAGTTTACGGTACACTTTAAAACACACTACCTACTGACACATGTACCATACGTTGTATCCTTGTACAACAGTGTAAACGAGAAAGAAGGTTGTGGTTACCAGTCTTCACTTAAGGATGTGTACAATGATGCACAGGACAGGTAAGCAGATTGTTCAAGACTTGTGCCGAGATGGATGACCACATATCTGCCACTGCAACCCACCAGTATTGTAGTTTCCTCTGACCAAGAGCACACAGGATTTTAGGGTTTTTTATTTTATTTTTTCCAATCTGGTCCACAATTTTGTACATGACATGGCAGGCTACAACATCAAAGCAAAATGAAGAAGAGCACATACACAGCAAGAAAGCAAGTCAACAGCACAATGCACAATAGCCAAATGAGACACAGAAAAGGCATAGAGGATCAAGAACCATGGTGAGAAAAATGCCTAGACAAAGTGGGTGTTGCCTAAGTCACCCACTTCAATCCAGGCTTCCCCCTCATACCAGCTGCCAATCAGCTCTCCAATAAGGGACTTGCCTGGACCAGCATACTCCTCAATGTATGCCTTGTTGGTGAAGATGATCATGCCTCTCTTGCACCTGGTAAGCATGACATTCATCCTCCTCTTGTCTTGAAGGAATCCAAGGTCCCTGGATCTCACCAAGGAGATGATGATGTAGTCCTCCTCATGGCCTAGCATGCCATCAGCATTCAACTTGATGACCAAAATATACATGGAATGGACTTACCTTGGAAGGAATCTACATTGAAACACTTGTCCCCCCACTCAAGTTCAGCCTTCTTTAGCTCACTTTCAATCAAGGTCCTTTGAGCATCATAGGGAGTGATGATCTTAAAGTCCTTTCCCTGGGCCTGGAAAATGGAAGCAAGTTGGATGATAGCCTTGCACTCTTCCAAGTTCTAAGGAAAAAGATAAGTCAACAGAGGACAACATCATCAAAGATGCACTCACCTTCCAGCTGGTACCCTGAGACATTTGCTGGCCCTCTACATTGACAAAGTGGCAGAGAAGAGATTCTTCCTCTGCTAAAGCATGACATTCACTAGACTTGAGAAGGGGGTCTGAATCCTCTGAGTCATCCTGAGGTGGATAGACAGTTTGAGCAATAAAGTTGCCAATTTGAGATGGCATGCGATCTGATACTAGATTAGTCACTAAACAGAAAGTACTTACCAGAGGACTTACACTGAGTGTCAAGGAAAATAAAGGGATTTTTACCTGTGGAATCTGGTGTAATAAAGTGGTCAACCTCAAAGACACTTTGAAGGTCCTGGATATCATCTTGGCCATGTGGAGGTACTAGATGGTCCTTGAGAATGAGATCAACACAACAAAAACAAACTCACATTGCATGGGGTCACCAATAAAAACAACCTTTCTGATGGTGGAGAAGTTGGTGAAGAGAGGAATATAATCCCCAACTTCTATCTGAGAGGCTTCATCAACAATAACAGTGTGAAGAGGAGCCTTCCTAAAGGCACCCTTTGTCCTCAGAGCATTGCTAGAAAGCATGCTGAGAGTACAAAGCACCACAGGACAGCCTCTAAGTTCAGAAAGCCTTCCCTCAAATTCACCACTAGTGATGGTATTGGCTCTGATGGTGGTATACAGATGCTCATGCCTAAGGAAAGAAAAACCATGAGAAAGGTGAACCAGCTACAAAGGACTCACCAAAAGACAAAAAAGTCATTAGAAACTAAGAGTTTCCAGCAGGTTAGGCCAAAGTCAGCCAACTTCTCTGCAATGTTCTTGACAGCCACATTGGACTGAGCTATAAGCCAAATCCCAGACCTGCCAGCTGAAACAGCAGTAAGGACATAAGAAGCAATGACAGTGGTCTTTCCTGTCCCAGGAGGACCCTGGACCATGGTGACTCTTGAAGAGTCAGTCTGGTCAAGCATACACCTGATGGCCTTCCTTTGGGAGGTGTTGAGAGGACGAGGAATCTTATCTGGATTGAGTTTGACAGGAGATGGGGCTGGCTGAGACCATTCAGCTGGCCACATGAACTCCTGTCCAGGAGCAAGATAAATCTTCTGGATCCATGGGTTGAGACCAGTACCATCAGTACTAAATCTTCCCTGAAGAACCATGAGAATTATCTGAGCCCTCTTGATCTCAGCAGCAGTGGGATCCTCTCTGCCCATAAGGGTTATAGTGGCCACTGGCTTACCAGACAATAATGCCTCAGTCCCCAGCTCAGTAGCACCACCAATGGCAGTGGCAATCTGAGCAGGAACACTGAAAGCTCCAACTCCATCATGAGCAGAGACATGGATAAGAGCTTGCTGCAAACAAAGTTTCAAGTATCTCAATCAAGAGTGACTGAACAAACTCACCTGGTTATTGCCTCGGCGGATCTTGTTCTGATAACGATCAGCTTTAGCACGAAGTTGGCTCTTTCCATCATCAAAAGATGTGGTATAGGTACGAGTAACTTCAGTAGGCTTGAGCTGATCTCTCTGGAAGGAGTCCACAGCACTCTTGGCCAGAAAGCGGAGGAGCTGAAAGCTGGGATGAGTTGAAAGCAAAGATGGAACAAAGGAAGATAAGTTACAGTATCGGGGAGTTTGAAGGTATCAATGGGTGGTACTTGGGACAGCCGCTCCTCCATTGAGACTAGCTGCGATACGTAGTGCGCAGCCCAAGCACGTTGGGCGAGGGGCGTGATGGTGGATGAAGTGGTGGCGGCGGAGGGTTTCAAGCAGATAAACTCGGCGAATGTGCGGATAATATTGCCCTCGTTCAACTTCAGCTTCTGGTCGTCAGCCGCGGCGAATTTGATCGTCGCGTACGGCGCGCGGGTCTTGGACGGACCTACGGACTGGAGATCGATCGCCTGCTTGATTCGGAGATCATGGCTCTGCCACAGCCCGAGCGCAAGCGGACCCATGTCGAACGCATAGAGGAACCCGCAGGTACGTCCTAAGACGTCATCACGCAGGTAATCGCGCCCTTGGGTGGTTAACGAGGAATCAGAAGAATTAGCGCGTCCGTTGTTCTTGTCAGTGCCGAAATCGATGAGGATAACGGTGGTGGCGTCGGCGATGGCGAGGACCTGGAGGGTACCGTTGGACAAGTACGAGCCAGAGAGGCCAAGAGGACGGCCTTCGTTGCGCTCGACGAGGGTGCGCAAGTCACCGTGGTCCTCGTTCAAGCCGGCCATTTTGATAAAGACGACTTCGAGCCTGCCGTCATCGCCGGCGTCCACGAGATTCTGGTGGATAACGCGAGTGGACGGGAGTACATCAGAGGATGATTTGGGGGACGATTTGGGGGACGATTTGCGAGTCATTGAAGACTGAGGAAGCGAGACTGAGCTAAGACTGTCAATGAGACTGATGGATGTGGTTCAGGTGCAGGAGTGTCAAAGAACACGAGTCCAGGAATCGGACCACCGCGTGGTTGTGGCAGTGGCTCAACGGTTCGCCATGGTTCCAGTCTCGTGTTCTGGTTCTATCACACAGCCCTATCTCGGAATCAATACCCCAATCGTGTTACCAACGCTTTGCTCGTTGTCGAGGTTTGTGGATGTCTCCACCTTTCACGAAACAGGGATCTCCGAGCCTCCATACTCCGTGATTTGATATGACAGGAAGTGTAATCTCTCGCGCAGCCTGAGAGGTCTATCAATCTCGCTCTGGTATTGATACAACTCGACAGGACAGGTGTATTATGGACAATTTATATACGCGTTGGTTCTACGTCAATGTGGACAGCTCAACTCTATCACAAAGGACGTCATGCCCGTTTACCCAGCACTTTTGTTTGACGGCGAGCTTGCCTACCAAAGTCTTGGACGCTATGCCAAGGAGGAAGGCACGACTCGAGCAGATAACCATGCCTTTTTTGCAGCGTGTCAACATCACGTTCGTGCGACGCACGTTTCTGAGGAACCCAACTTTCTGCGAGCGAACGACGGAGACAATAATGTAGTCAGCTTCGTTCCCTACAGGTAAAAGTTATCTTCTGACGACTAGACTTATTCTTGGGAACGAACCTTGGAATGAGTCGACGTTGAAGACTTTGTCCTCCGATGCCAACTTCTCTTCTTTGAGACGGTTCTCGATAAGTGACCGCTGGGCATCATAAGGAGTAATGATACGGAAGGACATGGCTCTCGATTCATATAGCTGAGCGAGCTTCACGACAACACGGGCTTCTTCCTCGTTCTTTTGACGAGTCAGAAAACCTCGAAACATTACACAACGATTGTCTCACAATCCAGCTATGACCTCCTGTAGCCTCCTTTCCTTTGTTCACGTCGATGAAACGACATGCTTGGGTGCTCGTGAGGCTATGATCGGTGAGAAGTTTACCCCCATAGACGTGTCGTGAGATAAAAGTGCCAATTACATGGGGCATACGATCTAGATGCTGTCGTCAACACAAAAGTAGGGGAACCGAAGCGGTTACGAACATTGAGTGTCAAGGGACAAAGCTCGTCGCCGAAGATGCGGAAATTCGAAAATACTGCGAAGCTCTGGTATGTCTTCCTGACCATAAGGCGGCACTGAGATGAACGTCAGCTACTACACGCGTGCTAATGGAGAAATGTTACATTGTTTGTCGTCCCCGATGAAGACAAACTTCACGAGTGTGGAATGAAAGAGGTGCAATATGGGGAGATAACCGCCACACTCGATCTGACTAGCTTCGTCCAATATTATCACTTGTACAGGGATAATGCGCCGGTATACGCCGATTTTGGGGTTGGAGAACATGCTTAGCGTGCACAGGATGACTTTACAGTCAAGCAGTTGCCTAGCCGCTTCCACGATGGACTCTTTGAAGCTATCCGACCGAATGAGACACGGCTCCAGTTTTTCATACAAATGTTCGTGCCTACGATAATTCAGAAGCAGCGTTCGCGTGAGACTCAACAACCCACCAATCGTAATGGAAATCCTTGGATACGAGGAGCCTGAAGCCGAAAAAGTCTTCTTTGATGAACTTTTCGGCAATATTCTTGACAGCGACGTTAGATTGGGCAGCAACCCAGATACCCTGACTAGATCTGGCGTAATCGTGGCTTGTTACTGAAGCAGCAATAACTGTTGTTTTGCCTGTGCCAGGAGGGCCTTGAATCGTGACAATTCGATCGTGGGGCTTATCCGACAATATCTTTTGCACGGCTTTGTGCTGAGAGTCATTGAGCTCACGGGTAAAGTACACAGGGACTGCTTCCCTCTGCCTTTTCGATTCGGGCCACACCGATCGTTCGTTAGGAAGCCACAGGGCTTGAAAGAACGGATTCGAGAGGATATTTGTATTTCGTTGTAGTGTTTTGAGGATGATGTCTTGACAAGCGGATTCGGCACAGGTGGGTTTTTCCTTCCCGATGGTAGTGACCGAGAGAATTTTATCACCTCTAACAGGTCCATCGACATTGATGTGGGCGCTCCGCCCATCGATCCTGCGAGCTCGGCCTGTCACCTGACTGTTTGCCTTTTTGCCCTCTATTTCGATTCGAATGACCTATACAACTTTCGTGTTAGGACGTGCATCATACGTAGAAAATTGGCAAACCTGATCATTTGACTTTTTGATACGGGTGGGAAAACGACCACAGGTAAGGTTGATCGTGTCTTTCTTCACAGTGAATTGATCCCTGATATCGTTTTTGACAGAGGTGGGTTTCAATGCATCCAAGCGGTCAGCGTGTCGGGAAATGCTCGCCAAGGCATCCAGATGCTAGATTTACGGCATATCAAAAGGGTAATGCAGAAATAAACCGAGTTTCGTACCACTTTCGGAAAAGCCATCGTATCGATCCTACGGAGAGTCGCAAAGCGGGACGACATGTCAGGTAGGGTCGCCACTTGACAAGCAGCCCATGCCTGCTGCGCCACGATGGCTGCAGGATCAGCCTTTGACAATTGTGAAGTGTTAAAAAACAGCTGTTTCACATTCATCTTGCGTAGATGCACCTCGCCACCCATTGCGTCCATCAATGCTTGGAGAGACTGCCTGTCATTGATGGTGACTGACAGCATATCCACTGCACTGTTGATGCGGAGGGACAGGTCGAAATGTAGCGCAACCGCGAGTTGGTCCATCCTGAACGCATACTTTTCAAATTGCGGATTAAGGAGAAGATGATCTTGGATTAGGCGTCTACACTCCAAAACGCGTCGTTTTTTCGCATCGTCTTCGGGTTGAGGAATGTGGCGTGCAGGTATGATCACGACGAGCACCTGTGAAAGTGTGGAAAAAGCAATGGAGGAAAGTTGACACTTCTTGCCATAGGTGGCGGAAACGCCGAGAACGCGATCTGCAGAATCCAATAAAGGTTGGAGATGCTTCATGCTCACAGCATCTTCGTCACGTCTGAGGATGGTGATGACTGTGGAATCGTCGATGAATAAATTCTGAGGGATTGTGAACGACATGGGTAGTGGGAATGATGAGACGGGAGAAACGTACTATCAGGGACTATAACACGCCTCTCTTTTATCATCTGCAGGCAACGAGCGCTTCGTCTAGCGACAAGGATGAGGATGGGTGCACACAAAGCACAGCAAGTGACACAGGAGGTGAGTCACTAGATAACCGGTTGTCAATGTAACCTCGCGGCCAAGGACCCACACAACATATAATCACCGCATTACTTCCAAGTTTCGAGGTTGATAGCCTAGGAGACGTTCAAACATCCAGTTGAACAAAGCTGTGTCCTCCATTGGAGTCACGTGTCAGTGGGATAAACCAGGACTCTTCTCGGCTTGGGTACTGGGGAGCGCCGACTGCGTCGGCCGCCAACCTTGCTTGGACGAGACCAGTTCGATTTTCGCAGAGAAATAGACAAGATCGATGACAAGAAATACACGGGAGG
>JBBPOF010000127.1:0-42842 GCA_038091315.1 Porphyrellus cyaneotinctus | reverse complement strand
GTAGTTACACAATTGAGTCAATGACATATTGAATTGAATTGACTATATCTCCATGGATACACATTCAAATTACATCAATAAATTTTTCACACATAGCCAGGGGTATGTGCTTTCCACCATCTACTTACACTTTGGCTCTATTTGTTCTTTCTCCTAAGTTATATCACAATCACTTCAAAAGTGCAAAACATTGACTCAATTTTGGAAGTCACTGTATATGGAGGATTGGAGTATGAAATGGGAGCGAGAGATCCCATTTTGGGAGAAGGCTGTCCGTAAAGAGAAAGTGGAAAGGTGGAAGGCCATCGGAACAAAGGGAAAGTGGAACTCCATTTGGAATAGAAGATCAGAAGAGGAAAACAGAGTTCCGTGTCTAAGAAAGGAAAGATGTCAAAAGTGGAACAAAGTGGAAGCGGAGTTCCAAAATGGAGCTCCGTGTTCAGAATAAGGAAACGTCTAAGAAGCAGATGAAGACGGAGACAACAGACGTGACAAGATGGGAATATTGGCCCAGAAGACATTGGAGGGGTGGGGATGTCCCCATGCCATTGCGTACCAGTTGTATTGCCAGGACTCGTAGTCTGGTACAAGGGTTTCAGAGGAGGACAAAGACTCGTTGGACAAAGGTGAGTGTTCATCATCTAGGAGAGGCTCAACGTAAGAGGGGAAATTTGTAACAATCTTGATAAGTAAGGATGCCATTGCAAAGTTGCTAGTCAGCGAGGCAGGAGCGGAAAGGAGAGGGAATATCCTCATTGATTGCCTGAAGGGCAGTGATGAGGAACGTATCATCTTTGGAATATTTCTGGATGTGGTTTCTCATGGTGGCATCAATAACATGGACAAAGAGCGATGGGGGAAGAAGGGTGGTTCCTTAATTGTCAAGTTCTGATGTGGGAAGATGGTCAGGTCTGCAAGAGAGGGCATCGGGACCAGTGAGGGAGGATCCAGGAACATGGATCATGTTCAAATCAAAGTCTGCTAGGTCAAGGAGCCAGTGGGCTTGGTGGCGGTTCAGGTTTTGGGGTTGGCGGAAATAGATGAGGTTTTTGTGGTCAGTGAAGGTTATCGAAGGAGCTACTCTTCGATTGGTGCAGAGGTACAACCAAAAGGGAGAGTGAGCAAACACCTAGTGAGAGAGACACTCACTGAGTTGACTCAATAATGTGTTGAAGCTTGAGTGAATTCACAGTATGAGCTGTTGAACAGCAGATAGTATGAAAGGAGGGTGAGTTATGAGCACAGGAATGTGTGAATTGAAACTTATATTAGAAGGCAGTGATACGTAGGTTTAAATAATGAACAGAGATTGTTTGTATCTATATATCAATGCCTATAAGAAAGTATTAGCAAAGAATAAGAGAGTATTGCCATTGGTACGGAGTATACTGAGTCAGAGTCTATTGACATCATGAGAAGAATAAAACAAAAAGAGAGAGAATGATGTCATATCAACAAGAAACTCCACAATGATATCATATTGACATCATATAGAGTGTTCCAGACTATCACAGCATCATTAGATACCTTCTGGAACTTTCTAGACTCTTTATGACGTGGCCTTTGGTCATAAAGGGGTATATCAGTTCCTTACTGGTATTGACAATGACCGACTGAGAGAGAAAGACTCTTCTACAGTCATCTATATCTCATCCCATTGTTAGACCAGTCTCTAACAAGACTAGGATGGTATTTATTCACCATATACACATGTATAGTGATCATAAAGGTTCATAGAACTTCAACAAAGGTTTGGACAGGAAAGAGGGAACTGTGTAGATAGTGTTGCCAGGCCTTGAGGACACAGATGATGGCAAGTAACTCACAATCATAGATATTGTAGTTATGTTCAGCAGAGGAGAATGACTGAGAGAGGTATGAGCAGGGATGCCATTCTCCATTAGAGTCTGCTTGGAGGAGGATTCTGCCAGAGGTGAACTTGAATGCGTTGGTTGTGATGGCGAAGGGAGCAGAGGGATTGGGGAGTCGGAGGATGGGTTGACTGAGGAAGGCTTTCTTTAATGAATTGAAGGCATTCTGACAGGCAGGGGACCAGTTCCATTTCTGGTTGATCTTGGTCAGGTCAATGAGGGGACAAGCGATGGTGGAGTAGTTTTGGATGAAGTGGTGGTAAAAGTTTGCAAATCCAAGGAATGACCGGACTTGTTTGATGGTGGTTGGGATGGGCCAGGCAGCAATTCCATTGAGCTTGACAGGATCCATGGCTAGAGTTCCAGGTTTAACAATCGTTCTGAGGTATTCAACCTCAGGAGCAGCAAATTTGTATTTTTCTAGATGGAGGTGAAGGTTGAGTTCCTTCATACATTCTAGGATGCATCTAGTGCATTCAGTGTGAGTGGTTTCATCGGGGGAGGCAATCAATAGGTTGTCCATGTAGATGACAAGCCATCCTTCTGCAATTATATCATGGAAGGGGTTGTTCATGAAACATTGGAAGGTGGCAGGGGAGTTGGTCATTCCGAAGAACATGACCATTGGTTCAAAGAGTCCTTTGTGGGTGAGAAAGGCACCTTTCCATTGGTGACCATCCTTAATTCTGACCTTGTTATAGCCCCAGCATACATCAAATTTGGTGAAGATTTTGGCGCCTTTTAGTTTATCGATGAGGTCGCCAATCAGGGGAAGGAGGTAGCCATCTCGGATGGTCTGTTCATTGAGCTGCCAGTAGTCTTGGCAAGGGTGGGGTTTTCTATTCTTCTTTTTGACAAAGAAGAAAGAAGTGGCTTAAGGGGATTTCGACAGGCGGATCTTTCCAGAGGCAAGGTTTTCTTCAATGAATTTCTTAGTGGCTTCTTGTTCATCTGGGGAGAGGGGATAGAGTTTCCCAATCTTGGGGATGAAGGATTCTTTGAGGTTGATCTCATGGTTGTATGGTCTAGATGGGGGAAGTTGTCCAGCAGAGGGTTTGTTGAATATGGACGCGAAGTCAGCGTATTTGGAAGGTAGAATGGGTTTCAGTTTCACAGCCTCTGCTGCCAGGGCTAGTTCAGTGGCATGGATAAGTTTGGCTATGGTTGAGGCGGGAATAATGCAACCATCGCACTTGATGAATCTTCTGATGGTTTTGGCTCCAGCGTTGATGACGTGGTGGAGGGCATAGTTCTGGATGACATGGTGGTTGAATTGTTGTTCTGATTCTCTATCAAGGAAGTTGTAGAGTTTTTGGTTGGTTTCTGGGGTAACGTGGACATGTCTAGGAGGGGGTGTGGGTTTGGTGAATTTGTGTTCGTGTCGTTCACTGTCTGCAGCATATAAAGAGTAGAGCATTTTTGATTCGTTGATGGATTCTGAGAGGGAAAGGATGCGACAGGACCAGTTGATAATGGGGTTGGCTTTGCAAAGCCAGGGGAGGCCAAGGATGATGTTTTCCTTGCTGCAGTTCATCACGTAGAAGGTGATTTGCTGTGCGATACCTTCTATGTTAAGGAAGAGGTCGGTGGAGAACAGGACTCTTCCTCCTTTGTTGTCAGTTTGGTCTACATTTCGAATGAGGATGGGTTCACGAAGACAGGTGGTAGGGAGTTTGTTCTTGCAGACAAAGGCCCAGTTGATGCAAGAGATTTCAGCTCCACTGTCAATGAGGACATGGGTATCAACGACTTTCATGGTGTGCAATGGTACGATGAGTTGAACAGGGATTTGGATTGCTTTTGTCTCAGATCATACTAGTACAGGTGCATGCATAAAGGTAGGGGAAGACTGCATTGTCAGGTCTTCCCATTTCAAAAATCCTGGGATATGAAGGAGACTTGACAGATGGTCATTTTGTCATCTTCATTGTCGTCTTTGACTTCAACCAGTCTGGGGACATCGTCCTTGGATTCTTTGGCTACCCATTGGACTTTCTTTCTAGGGGGAGTAGGAGCAGGGGAGGTGCTGGTATAGGCAGAGGACATGTGTCCTTTTTGGCAGCAGTGGAAGCAGTGGCCTTCATCACAGCAGCGTTTACATTCTTCAGGGGTGAGTTTGGTGATCTGGACGGCATCCACGTCCATTGCATTTGGATCTTTGGTGGGGGTAGAGTGGTTCTAGGTGAAGGGACAGAAGGTTTGAGTGGGGTTCTTTTGACTGGCGATTTCATCAGTGTGGTCGGATTGGGTTTGGTACTTTTCAGCTTTGGTGTACCATTCATCAACTTTGGAGGGGATGGAGTCTGCAGTTATGATCTGTTGCATGATCCAGGAGGGGATTCCTGCAGCATAGTAGCCAATCAGGACTTCATTGGCGGTGATGCCAGAGATGGTGACTTTGTTTCTAAATTGGACATTGTATTCGACAAGGGATGGTTCCCAGGTTTCTTTGTTGTTCTTTATCTTTTTGATCATTCGTGTGGTGGACAGCCAATAGATGGCTTTTCCTATGATGTTGTGGTGTTTGAAGGCTTTCTTGAATTTGGTTTCGAAGGAAGCCCAGGTGCCAAGGGACAGTGGAACGAGGGCAAGGCAATGGGTTTGATAGGTAGTGGCCCAGGTCTGAGCAGCCCCTTTGGTCATGTAAGAGAGGGCGAAGGCCACCTTCTTAGCATTGGTGGTGTATACGGTGTCATTGACAAGGAGATATCTGGCAACAGTGTTCAGCCAGGAGATGGCCTTCTCATAGTCGCCATCAAAGGGTTCAGGTGCACCAAGGTGCAGTTCAGAGGATTTAGTAGACGACATGGGTGGAGGGGAGGGGGTGCGAGGAGAAGGAGAGGAAGCAGTGGGAGTAGGTGAAGTGGGAGAATGTGGAAGGGTGGTTGCACTACTAAACTGGTGGGCGAGATCCTGGATGGGATTGTCTTCAGTGGGGCTGTACTATACAAGTGTTCATCGGAGTCCAACGGTTCAGATATTTCAGAGTGTTTGGAGGGGGTCGAGGGAGTAGTGATGGTACAGCATCAATAGCCCATAAAAGAGGGGCTTACAGGGATTCAATGGGGATCAATGGTGTTCAATGGGTTCAGCAGGGGAGTACTTCATGTAGAGACACCTTGTCCTGCGGTGTTCAATGGTTTTAGTGGGTTTGATGGAGGGTGGTCTGTGTGATGACAGAACCATTTGAGTGTAAGCTAGACCTTTTGTTACAACAGCTATGGGTAGCAACTAGTGTGAACTCAAGGTGAATAGCATCAAGGGTCAAGGGTTTGAGGTAACCGGTCTGGTCAATACAGACATGGGTCAAAGGATGTTCATGTGAGAGAATGCACAATGAGGTAACCAGTCTGATCAACACAGACGCAGGTCAAGGGATGTTCATGCAAGAGAATGTGCAATAAGGTTTTGAGGGATGCCTTGAAGCAAGGCGAACGAAAAGGGAGTGAGCAAGAGAACTACTATTCTGGGAGAATTGAGTAGGTCTAGCTTAAGGTACAAGGGCGTCAGAGCGACGACTTATATACTACTGTGGAGACTTCAGGGCAGGCATAGAAGGGAAGTTGACTAAGTGAAATGGAAGATAATAGAATGTGATGGAAGGAGGGCGATGATGAAGCAAGTGGAAGTTCATGGAATGTGATGGATTGAGGTGAGTCATTGCCAAGAAAAGAGATAAGTCCAGAATAGGCTTAGCTAAGGTAAAAGAAATGAGAAATGAAATAGGATAGGGGTGGATTGTAACATCACCCCAGTCTCTCACTCTCCCTCACTCACCAACCAAGAATTATTGCTTCCCAATAACAAGCAGCAGAGAACTACCAGAGGCATCTTTATTCCACCCCCTCCAGTGCCCCTGTCTTTCCTATCCCACCCAATGACCTTGATATGGCCCCTTTGAGCAATAATGCTGCAGAAATTAAGGCTGGCCTTCCCAAGAGCTTTTCTGGGAAGTCAGAGGATGCCAACCAATGGATCCTAGCCATAAAGGCCTACTTCGCAATGAGCAAGACCTGCTACCTTGAAAGAGTGCAGGTCATTACCCTACTCAACAAAATGAGTAAGGGACATGGTGTAGCATTTTCTGAAGAATGGCTACATACAAAAATTGTTGGACAATGCCATTCCAAACACTGAGAAAACCCTTGGCAAACTTAAAGCCAACTATCATTGTGTTTGCATGCCAAATGATACTACAGCCCACACACACCTTGCACTCCACAACATCTGGCAGGACAGACCTTCTTTCAAAGGGGATTTCCATCAATTCCATTCTGCCTTCAACCTCAAGGCTGGCTGTAGTGCTGTTACAGATGAAGACATTTTGAAAGACCTAGCCAAGTGTACTGTTACAAGTTTTCCTGAAACCACCTTACAGGAACCCCTGGAGTCTTACCTCGAGACTCTCGTCTCTTGGATGGAACCTGACTTTGAGCAGGACTTCATCTTTGACACACCCTTCTCCTTCTGTTTCTGATGCAGCTCTCCACTTTCTTTATTTGGTATTGGCTCTCTGTTTCCCCTTTTGGACTGACAGGCATCTTATGCCTTTCATTTAGATGCAGCTCTCTGCTTTCTTTCTTTCTGTTCCATTTCCACTATGGTCTCCCATTTCTGTGCTTCCTTCCATCACTCTTCCACTCTTCCACATTTCTATATGGACAGCCATCTCCCCAATCATATCTCTCACTACGATCCATATTCCTGACCCTCCCTATTTCCCTAACTAGATCTATGCAATCATACATGGATTATCTAGTCACTATGTGAGGTAACCAAGCCTTCCTGCAAAACCTTCCTCTGTCTACCCTTGCGAGTGTAGACAAGACCCTTTTGTACTTTGGTAAGTATGAGACCTTTATTCAGACTTGAGCTTGTTCCTCTTCACTTGTCCTTGAGACTGAATTCTTCACATCAACATAACAAAAGATCTAGCTCTCCCCTCGCCCCTGACTTCGCTCAGTTGGGTATCCAACTTTCACCATTTGTCGCTTTGGGCTCTTTTCTTCTGACTCCTCTTCCAACTCAGATTCCTCCACTCCTTTTAGTTCCTCTTCACCTGACTGTGGATCTTCTTCTACTCCATTGCAGGACCAGGGATTTCATTCTCCTACAGGAGGAAATTCACCAACTTCAAGCTCTTCTTAGAGTATATGGCTGCCCAGTAGGACTTCAAGTCCCTCAGTCCTTCCACTGACCACTATGTCTCCTGGAACCTCAATCCCTCACCCCAGCCCTTTTCCAACTCTCTTTCACCAGCAAAGGATCACTGCCACTCACCACCAGCTAGTCAAGGAGTACTGCCACTTCCTTCAGTCCATCCCCTCTGATGCTCCCATACCTCCCAGAGGCACTCCCCCTGACTTGCCCATTCCATCTGACAATTTGAACATGCCCTTTCCATCAAATGCAGAAGTTCCGGAAATCAAGGCCAGCCTTCCTGAGGACTTTTCCAGGAAGTCTAAGGATGCCAACCAATAGTTTCTCACCATGAAGGCCTACTTTGTGATGAACAAGACCCGCTACTCCGAAGGAGCAATAGTCATTACCCTACTCAACAAAATGAGTGAGGGATGTAGTGTAGCATTCTCTGAAGAATGGCTACAAAAACTATTGGATGACACAGTATCCGACATGAAGAAAACCCTCAGTAAGCTTGAAACTAACTAGCGACACATCTTTGTGTCCAAAGACACTACTGCCTGTGTGCAACTCACTCTCCATGATATATGGCAAAATAGACCTCCTTTTTGAAGAGACTTTCATCAATTCTGCTCTGCCTTTGATCTCAAAGTTGGCTGCAGTAATGTGATGGTTGAACATATCTTGAAGGACCTGGCCAAGTGCACAGTCAACGAGAAACTTGCACATCAAATGATTGCTCTGAAAGACAAACCTTCAATGGTAGGGGAATGGCTGGACAAGGCAGGCACATGAGAAGCAACAAGTGCTTCATTTGCCACAAGATTGGCTGTAGTACATGGAACCATCCCTGTAACTGTGGAACCCTGTCTTCCTGCCCCTGGAACAATGGACCCCCACAATCTCACTCTGTGCAGACCTTTGAGATGGAACCTCAGGACACTGCACCTTCCTGTGAGTGCCTCCCCAAGGACTCCATCTCAAAATACCTCCACACCCTCAACATATACTGGGTGGCTGCCCTGAAAACCCTCTGCATTGTCTATGATAAAAATCTGGACAAACAAAGGAAAGCAATCTGAACCATAGACATAGACAACGAGGGAAGGAAAGAACCTAACTCTCAAGATTTTTGAATGGGAGGAGTGAGTCAATGTCACTGCCTCCCCCTTCTCATACTCTCACCCCTGTAATAGTATTCGATAGAAATGCTAGATTGCTCCAAATTCTGCTTTCTGCATATGTCGGATTGAATGGAAAAATTGTCAACACCACCATGCTCCTAGATAGCAGTGCCACTGGATCCTTCATGGACTCCAACCTCATACAATGCATGTGATGGCCTACTAAACACCTGGCCTGCCCTCTTCAGGCGCACAACATAGATGGGTCAACCAATAAATCTGGAATGATCTGGACCTCCATCTCCCTCACTATCCAGATTGACAAAATGGAGATGACTTGAGACTTCCTCATTATCAACTGTGGAACACATAATGTCATCTTGGGGCTCCCCTGGCTTTGTGAAGTCAACCCCATCATTAACTGAACCACTGGCAAACTCTCCATCCTCAATAAAATCATCACTGAGCAACATGATCATCTGAAGACCCTCTTCCAAAGATACCTGGTCCACTATCTCAGAGTGGATCCCTCCAACAAACTCACCAAACTACTGAAGAAGAGAGGCAAATGGATCAAAGCAGATTGGATCTGCAAAACTACCCTCTCCACTACTATCGCCCAATAGGAGGCGAAAGAGAAACACCTCCTTCCTCCGCAATTTGTAGAATTTGTGGACATCTTCCAGAAACCCCCCAATAGTGAACTTCTCCCATCATGCCCCTTCAACCACATTATCAACCTTAACAAGGACTTCATCCCCAAATGAGCCAAACCATATCCCTTTAACCTGAAAGAGACTAAAGCATATAGAGCGTTCATCAATGAACACCTTAAAGATGGGAAGATCATCCCCTCTATGTCCCCACATGCATCCTCCTTCTTCTTTGTTCCAAAGAAGGATGGGTCCCTATGCCCCTGCCAGGACTACCAGTATCTCAACTTCCACACTGTCAAGAATGCTTACCCTCTTTCTTTCATCACCAACCTCATCAACAAATTAAAAGAGTCAATGTACTTCACTAAAATGGACATCTGCTGAGGATACAACAACATCCTGATTCAACAAAATGACCAATGGAAGACCGTCTTCATTACTCCTATGGAACTCTTCAAGCCCACCATTATGTTCTTCAGAATGTGCAATTCTCCCCTGACCTTCCAGGCCTTGATGGACTATATTTTCAGCAACTATATCACAGAAGGGTGGCTTGTCATATATATGGACAATCTCCTGATTCACTCCTCTGACCTTGCCGTTCACAAAGAATGTACCAAAAAGGTTCTCAAACGTCTTCACCAGCACAAACTCAGGTCAAAAAGTGCTTCTTTAACATGCAGGAAGTTGAGTACCTCAGACTCATCATCCACCCTGGGGAAGTTGCCATGGACCCTGCTAAACTAAAAGCCATTTGCAACTGGCAACCCATCCAAACTATCAAAGCTGTCCACTCCTTCTTGGGCTTCTGTAACTTTTATAGAAAGATCATCCCTGACTTTGCCACCATCGCCTGCCCCCTGAATTACCTTACTGCTAAAAATATACCCTGGGACTGGAGAGACTGGGCAGACAAGTCATTTAAACAACTAAAGGCCTATTTCCTCTTGAAACCCATTTTGCGATTTCCTGATATTTGAAAACCCTTTTTTATTATAATGAATGCCTCTCTCTTGGCCACTGGGGCTGTCCACATGCAGAAGAATGGGAACAGAGACCTCCATCCATGCACCTACTACTCCCATACCTTTGATTTCACAGAATGAAACTATGACATTTACAACAGGGAGCTCCTTGCGGTCATTCTCATTCTGAAGGAGTGGCAACAATACCTCACTGGGATCTTCCATCCCATCACCATTCTCACTGACCACAAGAACCTGATGTACTTCAAGGCCCTCCATAAACTCTCTTGTTGCCAGGCTCAATGGATGCTTTTTTTATAGGACTTTAACCTCTGATGAGACTATCAACCCAGAATCCAAATAGGCCCAGCCAATGCACTGTCCAGAAAGGACCACATAGACACCACTGATGACAACTTTGCCATCACCCTTCTTCCACCTGAGGCCTTTTCTGACCCCTTGTTCCATGCCATTTGCATCCTTGACGCCTTTCTAGCTGTCAAGATTGCGGAATCTTCCAAGGACAACCCCCTTGTCTCTGACACCTTAACTGCCCTCTCATCTGATGCCCTCCTTCTTCTCTGCACCATTAAAACTAACTGGCAGTTTATTGAAGGGGCCCTGTACTTCAAGAGCTGCCTATATGTCCTGGAGCCCTATCATCACAAGCTCCTGGAGGCCATCCACACCTTCCTGGCCAGTGAACATGAGGGATACTTTCATACCATCCATCAAGTTACCTGTGACTACTTCATTTTCTTGTGTTATTGAGTCCCAAGAAACCATCCACCTCCCTCTTATCCTCAAACTCTCAATCAGTACCCTCCACTATGAGATAATGCTGGTCTTGTCCACAGACATCCACTTCCCCATCTGGCAATATTCCAATGGAGGAGGATGGGAAGGAGGATGGGAAGCCAATGAAAATTGAAATTCCCAAAACAAAAACACAGAGTTCCACTTTCGCTCCACCCTATCCATATAAGAAAGCAACCCTTCTTTTTTCCCTCCTGCTAAAAATGTCTTTTGCCAGCACATTCTTTGTCTACCTGTGCACTCATCACATTCCCATCTGTCGAACATTGATTACAGACACCCTTGAGACACTCTCCTTTACTCTTGCACTCTAGGCCCTCCCCTCCTACTGAGTGGTTTCCCTGTCCATCCTTCATCACCTTGTTGTCCTCTACTGCCACTATGCCATCCAATGCAGAAAATTCCTTACCTCCCTGCTTCACACATCCATACTGACACTTGAGACACTCGTCGAGACTCACAACCTCATCCTCAACTTGCTCCCAGACACTGGATTCTTCCAGCTCATCATCCAACTCCCAGAGGAGACCCTTTGCCATCTCCCTGCCTCCACCATCATTGAGCAAATCACAAGCATTGCTGCCTAGGCACACCTGGTCTCTCCTAGAGGAAGAACTTTGGGATATGGTAGTGATACTAGCACCAGAGTTGAGTGACCCCTGGGCCTATCAACCCCTCCTCTCTCATGACCTCTTCACCAGCAGGGAGCCTGCTTCTTTGTTCTGAGCCCTAGCAGTACACAACTTGTCTCCTCTCTAGACCCTAGCAGTGACCTCCATAACCCAACCATGGTCAGGGACCCCCTTCCCTCCCCCACTCCCTCCTCCTGCCAGTCCTCCCCTGCTTGACCTCTCCACATCCCCACTCCTCAGCAACTCTGCTTCTCCTACAGAGAACCAGGACATTTTTGGACAGAATGCCCTAGCTACACATGCTTCTATTGCAACATTATGGCTCCAGGACATCCTCAACAATGATAATGTAACTGCCCCTGTGAACCTCCTCTCTCCCTCAGGATCTCTATCCCTATACCACCTGGGTCTCTTCTCACCATGGGCACCGCTGACAATGAATTATCTGATGGAGACTCTAGTAGGGACTTCTAAGTCTGAGTCTGAGTCTCAGACATACAAAGGAGGTACTGTTACAATTTTTCCTGAAACCACCTTACAAGAACCCCCAGAGTCTTACCTTGAGACTCTTGTCTTTTGGACAGAGCCTGACTTCGAGCAGGACTTCACCTTTGACATGCCCTTCTCCTTCTGTTTCTAATGTGGCTCTCCACTTTCCTTATTTGGTATTGGCTCTCTGTTTCCCCTTTTGGACTGACAGGTGCCTTGTGCCTTTCATTTAGACACAGCTCTCTGCTTTCTTTCCTTCTGTTCTATTTCTGCTATGATCTTCCATTTCTGTGCTTCTTTCTGTCACTCTTCTGCTCTTCTGCATTTCCATATGGATAGCCATCTCCCTGATCATATCTCTTGCTATAATCCATATTCCTGACCCTCCCTATAAATATGCTGCCCATGTATAGTAGTTTCCCTAACTAGATCTATACAATCATACATGGATTATCTAGTCACCACATGAGGTAACCAAGCCTTCCTGTGAGACCTTCCTCTATCTACCCTTGTGAGCATAGACAAGACCCTTCCATACTTCAGTAAGTATGAGACCTTCATTTGGACTTGAGCTTGATCCTCTTTACTTGTCCTCAAGAATGGATTCTTCACATCAATGTAATATGTACAGTAAGCAAGAAACTGGCACATCAAATGATTGCCCTCAAAGATGAACTAGCTACCACCATAGAATGGCTAGACAAGGCAGGTGAATTCTATGACACTGCCAATCACTTATACATAAACACTCTGACATGAAGGAGGGTATGTTTCCTCCATGTCCTTGACTTATCCTCACACCACCTGTGACCCCATTCCAATGATATTTTGTTCTCTATCTAGGGCTGATCCTTCAGATAAACTCACTGGATTGTCAAAAAAGAGAGGTAAAAGGATCAAAGTGGACTGGATCCACAAAACCACCCTCTCCACTATCATAGCACAGCAGAAGAAAAAAACAAAACACACACTTCCTCTGCAATTCACCCAAATTCACAGACATTTCTCAAAAACCTCCTGACAGAGAACTTCCTCCTTTCTGACTGTTTAATTATGTAATTGACCTCAACAAATACTTTATCCCCAAGCATGCCAAATCAAGAAAGACAGATTATTACAACCTTGCCAGAACTATCACTATCTCAACATACTTTACTAAAGTGGATATCTGCTGGGGATACAACAATGTCCTTATTTGATCCAATGATCAATGGAAGGCCCCCTTCATCACTCCTATGGAGCTTTCTAAATCCACTGTCATGAATATGCAACTCCCTCCTGACCTTTGAGGACTTAATGGACTATATCTTTGGAGATTACCATCACCAAGGGATGGCTGGTCATCTATATTGACAATCTCCTCATTCACTCTTCTAACCTTGCTGTCCATGAAGAGAGGACCAAGAAGATACTCAAATGACTTTGAGAATATAAACTCAGGTTGAAACTCAAGAAATGCTTCTTTAATACAAAGGAAGTTGAATACCTTGGACTTATCATCTGCCCTGGATAAATTGACATGGATCCCACCAAGTTTAAAGCCATCAATGACTAGCAACCTCTACAGACAGTTCAGGCTATTTGTTCCTTCCTTGGGTTTTGTTACAAATTTCCCCTCCTACATCGAGCCCATCCTAGATGACGGATCTTCATCTTCCTCAGAAACTCTCATGCCCAACTACGAGGCATGGGACCTTCTGTGGGCATCCTTTGCACAGGGGCTTTCTGACCCCTCTCTCTCTTTCGGATCCAATATCTCGCTTTCTTCACACACGGAACTCCATTTCTCCTTCTGTTCTTCTGTCCCTTCAGACGGAGTCCCACATTCCTTCTTTCTGACGGCTCTCTGTCCTTCTGTTTCCCTTTATGGACAGCATTCTCCCAAAATGGGATCTCTCGTTCCCATTTCATACTCCGATCCTCCCTATATAAAGTAGCTGCCCATGTACTCATATTCCCTAGCTAGTTCTACGCAATCCCAGCTTAGTGTCTAGTGCCAGACAGTCCCAACTGCCTGAGACCCACTTCCAGGAAGGCTCTCCATCCTTGCCTGAGACCCACTTCCATGTTGTCACCATTTGCAAGCACGAGACACCATCCGAGGTCGCTGCATCTCTTCGTGAGTACCACCCTCGAGACATTACGGCTCTCCCGTCGCTAGACTCTATGCTCAGCGTTAACAAAAGAACTAGCTCTTCCTCCGTCCCTGTCTTCGAACAGCAGGACACCCACCCTTCATCATTCATTGAATCAACCTCAACACCCTCCTTGCTCAACAGTCCGACTCATCTGACGAGGATCCCATCCCTCCTCCCAGTACCCCTTCACCTTGTCCCCAATCTTCTTCTGACTCATCCGAGAACGAGGAATTTCATCCTGTGGAAGAGACGAGAGATCACCCAACGTCACGTTCACCAACTCTACCAGGCTCCACCCAACGTTCCGGCGGACCCAACCCAGAACCACTAGCCACAATGTCTTCCCCTTCCACTCCCCGTTCTTTTACCCCTCACCTCCCCGCTCCCCCATCTCGCATTGGTCGATTCACTCCTCATCTTCAACCAGATGACGACGACGACACCCTGGACTTCAACGTCCCACCACCACCACCGGCACCACGAGCCATGGCAGAAAACTCGTCCGAGCTTAAAGCTGGACTACCCGAGGACTTCTCGGGCAAGGCTGAGGATGTCAATCGCTGGATCCTAGCCATGAAGGCCTATTTCACCATGAATAGGACCAAATACCCTGACGACGCCACCGTCATCACCATCCTCAATAAAATGAGCAAGGGACGGGGCATAGCCTTCTCTGAGGGATCGCTAATGAAACTCGCCGACGACGAGATCGTGGTGGAGAACAAGACGTTCGATAAGTTGATGGAGGACTTCAAACGCGTCTTTGTTCCTAGGGATACTACTGCTCGAGCCAGGATGGCTCTCCATGACATAAGGATGGAAGGCGTGCCGTTTAAAGGCGACTTCCATTCCTTCCGCTCAGCTTTCGAGCTTGAAGCGGGCCGGAGCGGAGTAACTGACCAGGACATCCTCAAGGACCTGGCCAAGTGTGCAGTGTCGGAGAACCTGGCACACAAGATGACTGCCCTTGCCGAGGAACCCTCTACGGTCTCGGGATGGCTCGATAAGGCTGGTCAATTCTACGACGCAGCCAATAGGATGAAAACCCTCCGGAAGGGAGGACCCTATATCCCTTCCACCTCCTCATCCACCTTCCACTCTCGCGACCCCATGGCCATGGACGTCGATTCGATTCGCCTTTCCCCTACCACTCGTGCCGAGCATATGAAGGCCAATAAGTGCTTCATTTGCCACAAGGTCGGTTGCAGTACTCATAACCATCCCAGGGAATGAGGAAACAATTGTCCCTTTCGCTTCCAAGGCAATCAAATCTCCTCTCCCCGTCCACAGAATGTCTGGGCCACCAATACTGAGTCTCCCCCTCCTCCTCCTCCAAAGGAGGATCCTATTCTCCAGTACCTCTGAACCCTCAACGTCAACAGGGCTCACGCCTTGAAGACTCTTCAAATCTGTTTCGATAAAGGACTGGACGAACAAGGAGAGCGAGTTGAGGCACTTGAAATCGAGGAAAGTCCTGAAGCTTCGGCTGACGGACTGGGTTTTTAGAAGGGAGAAGTGAGTCGACGTCACTCTCTCCCCATATGCTTGCTTCTGTAATTGTATCCGATAAGAATGCTAGAGCCCTGCAAATTCCCCTCTCTGCATTTGTCAAACCAACCGGACAAATCGTCGACACCACCGCTCTCCTCGACAGCGGCGCTACTGGATGCTTCGTTGACAAAGACCTTGTCGAACGAATGAAATGGCCGAAGAAACGAATGGACATTCCTCTTCGGGCCCACAACGTGGATGGGACTCACAATACCAGTGGTCTCATACGGTATACCATCTCTCTTACAATTCGGATCGAAGATCGCGAAATGACTAGAGACTTTATGGTGTTGAACTGCGATTCACACAACGTCATACTAGGACTTCCTTGGCTATGGGAAGTCAATCCCATAATCAACTGGACCACTGGGAAAATCGGCATACTGGACAAGTTACCGACTCTTCGACACGACGACCCTCGGGCCGTCCAGGAATGTTACCTCATCCGATATCTCCATCGAGATGAGAACGAGCAGATCTCCCAGCTGCTCACCAAACGAATAGAACACAATGCTGACTGGATATGGAAGGCCACCCTGTCCACTCAGATTGCCCAACAGAAGGAAAAGAAGGAACATGTACTTCCTCCACACTATCAAAACTTCGCAGATGTTTTTCAGAAACCTCCCGACAGACAACTTCCCCCCTCTCGATCCTTCAACCATATGATCAAGCTTACCGAGGACTTCGTCCCTCATAGAGCTAAGCCATATCCGCTTAACCCAAAGGAACTCGAAGCTTGTAAGGCATTCATCGACGAACACCTAAAATCTGGAAAGATACAACCTTCGAAATCACCGCAGTCCAGCCCGTTCTTCTTCATCCCAAAGAAGGATGGTTCCCTTCGCCCCTGCATGGACTATCGTCGCCTCAACGAGAAAACCAGGAAGAACGCTTACCCTCTTCCTCGTATACCGGAGCTTATGGACAAGCTCAAAGACTCTTCCGTCTTCACCAAGATGGACATCCGATGGGGATATAACAATGTCCTCATCACTCCAGCCGACCAATGGAAAGCCGCCTTCATAACTCCATTCGGCCTCTTCGAGCCCACCGTCATGTTCTTTGGAATGTGCAATTCCCCTCCTACCTTTCAAGCGCTCATGGACCACATCTTCGGTGATTATATTGCTGAAGGATGGCTGGTAATATATATGGACGACATCCTTATCCACTCCTCTTCTTACGCTGAAGATGAGGAATGAACTAAACTTGTGCTCCAACGTCTCCAAGAGCACGGTCTGGGACTAAAACTGGATAAATGCTTCTTTGCCACAAAGGAGGTGGAATATTTGGGAATGATCATCCGTGAAGGAGAGGTTTGCATGGACCCGGTCAAACTCAAGGCCATCGAGGAGTGGGCCCCACCGACATCACTCAAAGCTGTCCGCTCATTCCTTGGCTTCTGCAATTTCTACCGAAAGTTCATCCCTGACTTCACTACCATTGCTTGCCCCCTCAATGCCTTGACTGGCAAAAACATGCCTTGGGACTGGGGTTGTCTCGAGGACATTGCTTTTCAATGTCTGAAAGGAAATTTCTTGAAGTGTCCGGTTCTACGCTTCCCAAATATACAGGAACCCTTCTTTGTCATGACCGACGCCTCTCTGTTGGCCGCAGGAGCTGTGCTCATGCAAAAAGACTCTAACGGCGATCTCCACCCATGTGCCTACTACTCCCATACATTTGGATCGGCCGAATGTAACTACGACATCTATGATTGGGAACTCCTAGCAGTCATTCTTGCCCTGGAGGAATGGCGTCACTATCTTACCGGAACTCATCACCCGGTTACCATCCTCACCGACCACAAAAACCTGACGTACTTTAAACAACCCCACAAACTTTCTCGACGTCAGGCCCGCTAGATGTTGTTTATCCAGGATTTCGATCTTCGCTGGGACTATCGCCCAGGCTCTCAGATGGGGCCTGCGGACGCCTTGTCACGATGTGACAAGGTCGACACCTCCAGTGATAATGCCGAGGTTACCCTTCTTCCTGCAGATGCATTTGTCCACACCCTGGACATTGCACTCACAGAGAAAATTTCGAATTCCACCCCTTCCGACCCCTTGGTCATAGATGCCCTCACCGCTCTAGGGAGTGAAGCCCCTTTCTTACCTAGAACCTCTCGCGCAGATTGGACCTTCCTTGATGGGAAGCTCTATTATAAGGGCCGTCTCTACATCCCCAAGTCGGCACGCCACGACCTCTTATCCTCTCTCCACACGTCACCCACCGGTGGTCATGAAGGATATTTCCGCACTGTACATCGCCTTCAACGTGACTACTGGTGGCCCGGAATGACATCTTTCATCCGACGCTTCGTTGCTGGTTGTGCTACATGCCAGGCCTCGAAGGTTAACACCCACCCCACTCGACCTGGCCTTACCCCCCTTCCCCTCGCCGCTTTGCATCCGTTCCAACATCTTTCCATTGACCTTATCATGGATCTTCCTTCCTCTGGTGGTTTTGATTCTGTTATGGTCGTGGTAGACCATGGCCTTACGAAGGGGGTAATTTTCCTGCCTTGCAAAAAGACTATCGATGCAGCAGGGATTGCCGCCCTATTCTTCCAACACATCTTCCCTCGCTTCGGTCTTCACGACAAACTCGTCTCTGATCGCAGTCCACAGTTCGCCTCGGCCTTCGCTAGGGAACTCTCCTGCCTACTTCAATATGACCTCGCCCTCTCCACTGCCTACCATCCACAGACTGATGGAGAAACGGAACGGGTCAATCAAGAACTCGAAACATATCTTCGGATATTCTGTTCTGGGAATCCAACGAAATGGGCTTCCCTTCTCCCGACTGTGGAATTCTCCCATAACTCCGCAGTACATTCCGTTACAAAGAAAACTCCCTTTTCCCTGATGATGGGCTATGAACCCCGTTCATATCCACCCCTCATGAAAACCTTCCTTCCAACCCTAGAACAATGTCTTCATGCCCTCGACGAGTCTCACAAAGAAGCCCATGTCGCTCACGAAATGGCTCAACAAGTCATGAAGGAACGAATATCCTCGTTCTTCCAACCTTGGAAAATCGGAGATCGATTATGGCTTGACTCTCGAAATCTTAAACTCCGCTATCCTTCAAAGAAACTCTCTCCTAAACGGGAAGGACCCTTCGAAGTTACACAGGTTATCTCTCGAATGGCATACCGGCTCAAACTCCCTCTGACATGGAAAATACATGATGTCTTCCATGCTTCCCTTCTATCCCCCTATAAGGAAACTACAGAACACGGGCCGAACTTCCATAACCCGCCACCCGATCTGATTGCAGGAGAAGAAGAATATGAAATAGACAAAATCCTCGCCCACCGAGGATCCACTCGCCACCGCCAGTTCCTAGTCGCATGGAAAGGATACTCTTCAGCCGAAAACACTTGGGAACCCGAGTCAAACCTTACTCATGCACAGACCATCTTCGCTGAATATAAGGCGTGACATCTTTCCGAGTTCTGGCATTGAGCCTTCTACCTTCGCTCACCACCATCATGCAAACATCCTTCACCTTCTCCATTTCTTTTGGTCGATTGGACCTAGTCATCATGCTCGCCGCCTTCATCTTGTTCTTTCTATATAGGACATTTTGGTCGCTTAATCGACCCGTCGTCGCCATCATGGCGTTGGGAGGGATCCGATTTAAGTGGGCTCTCGTCCGCCCCCAGTCCTATCGGACTTCTATGTACAAGTATAATGAGGAGAACCAGTGGGGAGGAGCGCAGACCTGGGACCCCCCCGATCTAGGGGAGGAAGAACGGGATGCGCTGGCAGAAGAAGACCTAATGGACGATCTCCATTAGGAAAGCGGAGCTCCGCTCCTTCTATGGGTCTCGGACTAGATTCCGAACCTGTTTTGTATGCTATCCGTTTCGGTTTTCTCTTTTCAGAAAAACAGTCGTTCGCATCCTCGGACCATCGGACCGAATTCTCCTTAAAAGGGGATGGCCGATCACCTATTTCTACCCCAACGGGATGAGTTTCACCATCACCATCCACCGCCTACTCCTCTCCCTCTCACCCGAAGGACAGCATGCCGTCGTCGCCAACATCCTTGAATGCGCCTTGTCCACCATTGCCCTTGAAGCCCTGCCGACCTATCCGTCACATAGCTTCGTATACCATCTCATTGTCCTTTATTGCCACTATGCCGTTGCCCATGCGCAACTCACGCAGGACCCCACACCGCTCTCTCCTGCCATCGCTATGCTCCTCGAGACGAGGAACGTCATCCTCTCCATGCTCATCAAGGCCGGGATCCTCTCGCTCATTGCCCAACTCCCGTCGCATGTCTTCCAACGAGCAGCTCCCGCCCTCTGGACTGCCGCCCAGTCTGTTCCACCCTCACCCCCTCGATCCACTTCCCCATCCTCCTCTTCAGGAACTACTGAATCAACTCGAACCCGACCTACGTCTCCCACTCCACCCCCTTACTCAGACGAACATGCGGAACCCCCTCCTCTCCGACGACAATACGCCACATTCTTTCTTCTCGGAGCTCACGCCCGCAATGGAGTTAATGTGGGAGGCCATGGCAGTGGACGGGCTCCTCAGTCTATCCATCACCTGCCCATGGAGTCAACCGGCTCCAATTCTCCAATCCCCACTCCCCCTCCTCGCAGACGACGTCCACGATGCTTCGTCTGCCACAGCTGCACCCACCTCCGTTCCCAGTGTCCCCAGTATCATTGCCCCATCTGCGTCAACTTTGCTCCCAGACACTCCCAATACCAGTGTCCTCGACGCATCTGTCCCCACTGTCAGGGAGTCAGACATTCCCTCTTCGAGTGTACCGACCCCGAACTCGACCCAACCTATCGAGTTCCCGGAGGACTCTTTCGTTCCCCTATCCCCGGGGTGGACAACAGCCAAACTTCGGATGGTTCTGGAAGCGATGGAATATTCTGAGTCAGAGTCTCAGATGTATGAAGGGGGTATTGTTACAAATTTCCCCTCCTATGTCGAGCCCACCCTAGATGACGGATCTTCATCTTCCTCAGAAACTCTTGTGCCCGACTACGAGGCATGGGATCTTCTGTGGGCATCCTTTGCACAGGGGCTTTCTGACCCCTCTCTCTCTTTCGGATCCAATATCTCGCCTTCTTCACACACGGAACTCCACTTCCGCTCCATTCTGACTATGCTTCTTTCCCTTTTAGACACGAAACTCCGTTTCTCCCTTTGTTCTTCCAATCCTTCTAACGGAGTCCCATATTCCTTCTTTCCAACGGCTCTCTGTCGTTCCGTTTCCCTTTACGGACAGCATCCTCCCAAAATGGGATCTCTCGCTCCCATTTCGTACTCCGATCCTCCCTATATAAAGTAGCTGCCCATGTACTCGTATTCCCCAGCTAGTTCTATGCAATCCCAGCTTAGTGTCTAGTGCCAGACAGTCCCGACTGCCTGAGACCCACTTCCGTGTTGTCGCCATTTGCGAGCACGAGACACCATCCGAGGTCACTGCATCTCTTCATGAGTACCACCCTCGAGACATTATGGCTCTCCCGTCGCTAGACTCTACGCTCAGCGTTAACAGGTTTTGTAACTTCCATCAGAAGTTCATTCCAAACTTCACCACCACTGCCAAACTCCTAAACTACCTCACTAGTAAAAATGTGCCTTGGGAATAGGAAAGGATTTAGAATATAGCCTTCAATAAACTCAAATGGACTTTTTTCTCCAAACTAGTCCTCTATTTCCCCAACACTCAAGAACCCTTCTTTGTGATAATGGACACCTCCCTTCTCACTGCCAGGGTAGTACTCATGCAAAAAGACACAAATGGAGATCTCCACCCTTGCATCTATTACTCCTATACTTTTGGCTCTGCCAAACAGAACTATGACTCCTATGACTAGGAGCTCTTGGCAGTCATTTTAGCCTTGGAGGAATGGAGACAATATCTCACCAGAATCCTCCATTTAGTCACCATTCTCACCAACTACAAAAACCTCACATACTTCAAGGCCCCTCATAAACATTCTCATCATTAGGCTAAATGGATGCTGTTCCTTCAAGACTTTGACCTTATATGAAACTATCAACCAGGCATCTAGGGCCTAGCCAACAAATTATCTAGGAAGTACCATGTAGATACAACTGATGACAACTCAGCCATCACTCTTCTCCCTCCAGATGTCTTTCCAGAACCATTATTCCATTCCATTCAAATTCTAAACATGTCATTGGCCATCAAAATTGCTAAGTCCTCAAAGGGATCCTCTTGTAGCTGACACTCTAAATGCCCTCTCTTCCAATGCCTCTCTTCTTCCATACACAAATAAAGCAGATTGGCAATTCATCAAAGGAGTCCTATACTTTAAGGAACATCTCTGTGTTCCCAAACCCTACCACCATAAACTCCTAAATGCCATATACTGTTCCCCCACTGGCAATTATGAAGGTTATATCTGAACTATCCATTGCATAACCCACAACTACTGGGGGCCCAGACTAACTTCTTTCATTCATTGATTCATTGCCAGATATGCCACATACCAGGTGAATAAAGTCAATACTCACCCTACCATTCCCAGTTTGACCCTACTTCCCATCACTTCCACTCATCCCTTCCAATCCATCTCCATGGACCTAATTACTGAACCCCTTCCCTCCAACAGGTTTGATTCTTTTCTGGTTATGGTAGACCATGGACTTACAAAGGGGGTAATTTCCTTCCTTGCCACAAAATAATTGATGCTAAAGGCCTTCAATTCAGCTCTGCATTCATCCAAGAGCTTGCCCACCTCTTGCAATATGACCTCACTTTCTTATCTGCTCACCATCCATAGACAAATGAAGAAACTAAATGTGTAAACCAGGAGTTGAAGATCTATCTGCATATCTTCTGTGATGGCAACCCTTCAAAATGGGCCTCCCTCCTTCCTATGGCTGAATTCTCTCATATATAACTCTGCCATCCACTCTATCATCAAACAAATCCCCTTTTTTCCTCATGATGTAATACAAGCCTTGCACCAACCCTTCTATTGGAAAAACCTTCCTCCCTGCCCTCAAACAATGCCTCAACTCTATTGACACTGCTCAAAAAGAAGCCTACATCACCCACCAACACACCCAACAAATTATGCATGAGCAAATCTTTTCCAAATTCACCCCTTGAAAAGTAGGCAACCTCATCTGCTCAAATCCAAACACCTTCAACTTCACTATCTGTCATGAAAACTCATGCCTAACAGAGAAAGACCCATTGAGATCACTCAAGTCCTCACTTGCACCACCTACTGACTTAAACTTCCTCCATTATTTTGTTTTGTTGTTGATTGCTATTTGTTGTCTATTGGTTGACCACAGGTAAGGCCAAGTTCTGGTAATCTTGATATGGAAGATTCATAACATCTTCCACACTTCTCTTCTTTCATTTTATAGGGAAACTCCAGAACATAGATCAAACTTTCATAAACCCTCCCTGACCTTATCACTAGAGAAGAAGAATATGAAGTTGATAAGATCCCTATCCATCACAAATCTTCCTGATGATGTCAATACCTCATGTCATAGAAGGAATACTCTTCAGTTGAAAACACATGGAAACCCAAATCAAACCTTTCCCATGTTCAGACACCCCTGTCTGAATATAAGAAATAACACCCTCAAACCTTTTCAAAGGAATCACCCATCCTACCACCACAACCATGCAATTCTTTGTCTTGTTCTCTTTCTATGAACCCACCCTGGCCCTCCTGGCCTTTAGCATTTTTCTTTGTTATTGCATCACTCAGAAGACAATCTGTCCTCTCTTGGTTTTCAAAATCTCAATTAGAACTCTTCACTACAAGTTCATGCTTGCCTCTCCAATGGGCATCCACTTTTTCATATGGCAGTACTTGGATGGAGGTGCATGAGAAGGAGGCTGGAGAGACAATAACAATTGAAATTCCCAAAATGTCCTTCAATAGCATATTCTTTGTCTATTTGCACACACTCTCTATTCCCATCCACTGCATTTTAATTGGCAATGTCCTTGAAACACCATCTTTCACCTTGGCTTTAAGGCTCTTCCATTCTACTACATCATTCCACCATCCATTCTTCATTGCTTGATCATCCTCTACTGCCACTATATCATCCAAAGGGGAAATTTTTTCTCCTTCCTGGCATGCCTTAGAACCTCATCCTCAACTTCCTTCCAGATGCTGGCTTCTTCCAGCTCCTCATCCAACTCCCAGAAAAGGTCCTCTGCCACCTTCTTGCTCCTACAGTCATTGACCAGATTGCCAGAATTGCCTTCCAGGCACACCTGCTCTCTCCCAGAGGAAGATCTTCAGGATATGATAGCAGTTCTAGCACTAAAGATCAATTTCTCCCTCCTCCAGCAGGTCCTCCTCCACTTGACCTCTTCACATCTCCATTTTTCAACATCTCTGCTTCATCTATGGTGAATCCAGGTGTTTTACACTGGACTGCCCTGGCTACACATGTAAACACTGCCAATACAGTCCCAGGACATCAACAGCAATCTAGTCAGGACTTTTGACAAGTCTAAATCTCTGACTTACACTCCTCACTTACCCTGAGCCTTCCACTCAATCATCCATACACACTACTGTCTCTCCAATCATATCTCTCATTACAATCTCTATTCCAATTCCCCAACCTATAAATATCTTCCCCATCTATAATACTTTCTCTAACTACATCTATGCTTTCATACTTTCATATTCTCACTCCTTCCAATACTTCACATTCCCTTTCCTCTTCCTCTTCATTTCTTCCTCTTCTTTTTTTCCGGGCGGCTTCGCCCCTCTAACCCCCCTTCCTTCTTTCTTCTCTTTTCTTCTCACTCCTCATCTTTCCTCCTCTCTCTCCATTTTCTTTTCTATTCTTTTACTCTACAATCATCTCTCTCTCCATCCTTATCAACACACATATTCTCATCAACACAGTCTATATCCATCATCACCCAATCATTCACACTAACACTCTCATCTCTTCAACCATCTTCAATCACTCCAACTCTCTCCCTAAACTCACCACTAAACAGTTCAATAATTCCTTCAAATCCACAATCAACACAACCAACTCATCCCAAATCTTCTCCACAACCACCATCATCTCCTTTTCCACTCAACTAACTTTCCACTCATCAATCCAAGCCCAATCATCACACACCAACTCTTCAAACACTCTTCCACCTTTCAACACTTTCAATCCCTCTACACTATATTTCATCATGCTCTCTATAACCATACCAATCAAGTTCTCTCATCTTCTACCTCCAATCCAATATTCATCTCCCAGCCCTCTTCTCCCCTTCCAAAGAAAACAACATACTGCAGTCCCAGATATCAACCATGCAGTTTCCTAATCCAATCAACACCACCACCTTCAACACCTACAATCATCTCACAATCCACTCCTCTCTTTTCACCACCATCTCCTCAATCAATTCCACCAATTTCCTCCACAGTAGCCACATTATATCTTCTCCCATCAGCCCCCTACTCAACATACTTTCTCATTCAAACTTCTCTATCCTCCTCACCTCCCTTGCCCTATATACAACTTCATAACTTTGAACAACAAGAAAAAAAAAAATCCTGACCTACATGACTTCATACCCTTCTTTCTACATAGAGCTTTTCAGAAATAATATGAAAAGCAAACATATCGTCTATCACAAAGGTGCAGGTGGTGGTGGTGAGTCATTCTTTGAATCAAATCAGTCACATCGTTTTGGATCACTAGCACCACAGCCAACATTACCCTTGTTTTGCTACTGCCTCTCCTCATCCTGCTGATAATATTCTGCATAATGTTCACTACATTCACTCAAAGCTTCACAAACCAAGACCTGAGAAACCTGTTGTGCTTCTAACACTGCATTGCACTGCTGCTTCTGCTGCTTCTGTAATGCTTGTTGATGCTGTCATAAATATCTCTGATCCTCCAAGTCACTTTCAACCATAGCTTGCTGCTGCTGCTGCTCTAATTTCCATCAATCTTGCAACTCTCTTTGAACCTGTAACTGTTGCTGCTCCAATTGTGCCTGAAACTCCATATCTCTCCAAATTTCACCTCAATGCTGTTCTTCCAACTGCCTTTGAGCAATTATCCTTTCTTGAAGCAATTGCTGGTCAATCTCATCACATTCAAATCTAAGAACATCTTGATGGTATCAAATAGGTGGAACAGGTATAGGCCCAGCTAAAGGTTTGACTAACAAAGAGGAACAATTGGATCTTCTGGAACAACTTCTTTCATGGTCACAGTGGAAGTTCTCCATCAACCTTGCAGTATAGTCTATCCTTGGATTATTTACAGCACTTCCTTGAAGTTCTAAAGGAGGCCATTCTCTGAATCGTGGCTGAAAGTATTGTACAGATGTTAAATCTGGTTTTTCCAGATGAGTCCAACAAAGTCCAGAGGTGCGTGAGCACAAAGGATCAGAGATTGGGGTCGGAGGTGTACTGGAGGTATGATGGAACGTAGGAGGTAGATGGAGGGGTGAGGTCGTTGGCATAGGACTTATATGTCATGCCCTTGCCAGTTCCCTAAGGACCTCGTATTTCAAAGGAGAACGAGAGTAAGGATTGAGAGTAACTCAAAGGAAGTGATTAAGTTGATATTTGAACTAAAGTACAGAGACAAAGTATGAAGGTTTATATTCAGAGGAATCAGGTCCGAATGACTAACTACACAAAGGTCAACACAGAGGTCAGAAGTAAATATGTCCAGAACTATGCTACTAAGCAAGATACAGATTTAAAGCTTATTAGCAATTGAAGATGTCATTCAAAATGAATAATAGGAACAGAGTCTTAACTGGAGAGGAGCCTTCCAATGCTTGGCAGAGAGAAGAGGGCATTTGGACTTGACTACTGCTTTCATGCATGATTTTTTCAAGTGAAGGCTGACAGTATTGGTAGATAGAGGCTGGTTGATGATGTTGGTGAGTGCTTTGGTCACCTGGACAGCATTTTCAGCCTTTCTAGTGCAAATGAGATGTTAAGTATGACAGATATTGGTGGTAGAAAGCTTGGTAGGATGACCTCCAAGAGACTTTGGAAGAGAAGAACACTCTTTGGAGCAAAGCCTGGATATAGTGGAAGTGCTGAAATCAGTTTGCTTGGCAATATCTTCACCAGAGCAACCAGCATCAAGTAAAGAAAGAACTCTTTGTTGTTGAGCAAGAGAAAGAGATCTGACCATGGTGGTGGTTGGAAATCAAGAAGTGTGGAAACTTTTTTAAACTCAGACACAATATTTATTCTGTATCTTTGTTTATACACTTAAAGAATTGCCAATTTCTCTAAGATATCTATTTCAAGTACAAAAGTGAAAAAACTCTTTCAATGACATTGCTGTCTTAAAATAACCATATCTCCGCCAATACTAGGTCAAATCACACAACTAAGGGACTGATTTGTAGCCAAGAGTTTGTACTCTATTTGGTCTCCCTATAGCTAAGCGAAATTCTCAGGGGCGTTTGTACTGCATTAGGATTAAACATTGGAAGGGTTTTTGGAGTCACTGTATGACAGTATCCCCCCCTTAGGCCTGAACCCCTGAAGGCCATAGGAGTGATAATGTGACCAGTGTGAAGTCATGTGCTTTGATGTCCGGAGTGTGGACAAATGGAGTTTGAAGCATTGGAGTCTGAATTCTTTAGCAACACAGTATAAAATTGGACTTGTGAAATCTTCTCTTCATAGCTTTTTCTTCTAACATGTCCAAGATCACCAACATCAAGAACTGCTCCAATGCATGCCTTACAGAAGACATGAATGACAATGATGCCCTCTGGGATGCCAAGGCAAAAGAACAATGTCAGCAAGCAATGGTGAGGAGGGAGGCAGAGGAGTGACAGAAGGCAGAGGAGGAGCAGAAGAAGGTGGAGGAGGGGCAGAAGAAGGCAGAAGAAGTGAAGGCATGACAAATGGCTGAGGGAGCAGCCAAAAGATGGGTGAGTAAAAACAGATCAAACTAATTGGAACTGACTGCAGAATAGGCTGCAGAGGTAATGGCACAACAGCATGCCAACAAAGGCAAGGGGCAAGCAACACCAGACTATGTCCAATGCATCAAGTACAACCTCACATCCAGGCCATGAGATGAACCCAAGGCCATATCCTGCAAGGGTTGTCATGCAATCAAGGTGTGTTGCGAATGACCAGGAGAAGAGAAGCCTATTTAGCACAGGAAATGAGGAGATGAGGAAGTTGAGGAGGTCGTGCTGCTGCCGAAGAAGCAGCAATCAGAGGAAGCAGGCCTGAGCCAGAGCCAGGATGGAATGGCAGAATTAGCAGAGGTAGGCTGCAGCATTGCAGCAATATTGACAAAGATATGGATGCAGATGCAGATGATGAACCACCACCTCATGTACCACAATTGTCTTTTGATGATGATGGCATATGCAGAGGAGAAGGTCTGGAATGCATGCCACGGCAATCAATAGAAAGACAGCAGAATCATGTCAGACAACATGGATGGAGAGGACGGAGTGGCAGACAATGTTATAGGGCTGGCAGAGGAAGTGTTGCAGGCGGCCAAAGAAGAATTGGCCAGGAAGCTGGAACCAAAAGCAAAGGACAAGGTAAAAGAGATGACGATGGCAATGGGGTCAGAGGAGATGGAGGAGATGGAGGAAAGTGGTGTGGAGGGTGAAGAATAGTATAGCCACCTCGTTTGTCACCTTGTCCTGTAATTCTAATAACATTATATACATTCACTTTTCGTTGTTCAATTGTGAGGTCCGGGTTTGTCTGGATACTGGAGATGGTAATCCACAACTAGTTCCAATGCATGATCAAGTTCGGTAGCCAGTAACCATGAAGTTTCTTCGTCAGTACCTTCATATCCTAACCAACATACGAGATAAAGTAGTTTGCAGTTCCCTCATCTTCAATCAATTTTTGAGTTGAGGATCTCAGAGATTTCAAACTCTGGTTTCCTGTCAACTTCAACTGGAGGTGGCAGAGATTGTACACAATTTGGTATGGTATTGGATATTAAAGGCTCTAGCTATGAGACATGAAACACCGGATGTATGGATTTCATGAAATCAGAAAGATGGTGCGTGAAGGAATGGATACCAGCTTTAGCGATGATTTCGTATGGCCCTAAGTTCTTTTCTGATAGCTTCTTAGATGGCCTAGTTGACCTAAAGTACTTAGCTTTGACAAATGCCTGATCTTTGGACTTGAAGTCTGGAGCTGGAGTTTATTTGGCATCCACAGGTCCTTGGTAATGCTTTTGAGCATGGTCCATTTCCTCACATAGGAATTGGTGTAGTGAATTGAGGTCGACTGAGTATTCAAGCACACGAGTGGAGGTGAGGTCGCATTCCAGATGTATGGAGATGTTCATATGATAGCCCTTGTTTATGAAGGATGGAGAGACACTGGTGGTAGCACTAGGAGTGTTGTTATATGCAAACTCTGTGAGAGGCAGGAGTTCAAATCAATTATCCTGCTGGTAATTGCAATAGATGCACAGGTATTGTTCTAACGTCTGATTCATCCACTCTGTTTGTCTGTCACCTTCCAGATGATATTTAGAGGTGAAGTGTAACCAGATGTCAAGGGCCTTTCCTAAAGATCTAAAGAAGTGTGACACAAACTCAGAACCTCAATCAGAGGTAATGTGGGAGGGAACACTGTGTTTTGAGAAGACATTCATTAAAAACAACTTAGCCAGTTAGTTCTGGAGAAGTTATGGTGTCCGTTGTCAGAATGAATATGCATCATTTAGAGAGGCAGTCGACAACAATGAGGATAGCAGAGTAACCAGAGGAGGCCAGAAGTTGTTTGATGAAGTCCATTGAGATAGAGTTCCATGGACATTCTGGGATTGGGAGTTGTTTGAGTAGGCCATATGGTTTGTGCCTAGGAACTTTAGCATGCATGCAAGAGATACAGGAGGACATGCATTCCTTAACAAATGTTCTGATTCCTGGCCAAGTGTATTCATGGCAGATCAGTTCCAAAGTCCAGTTTTGTCTGAAGTGTCCAGAAAGTGGATGGTCATGCTTATACTGGAGGACACAGAGTCAGAGGTCATCAGCATCCAGTATGTAGATGTGGTTGTCTAAATGTAGAAAACCTTCAGCATCAATAGACCAATGAGAGTCGGATGTCTGAGGAGTGAACCTGTGCACAGAGGCCACTGGATCTGAGGGGAGAGTGAAGAAAATGTCATTGTGGAGGTTTTTGACATCAAAGACAGAGCTAGCCCGGAGGACCAGAGCTGCTAAGTACATGGCTCATAGGGATGCAGCAAGCTGTTCTTGGGTAAATACTGGTCAGCAATTGTGTGGATTAACACAAGCGTAGTCCTTATTCCTCTCTTTGGAGTGGACGTCCCAGCATCTAGTGAGGGCATCAGGTTTCACGCCAAGTCGACTAGGACAGAAGTGGATGACCATATTGAATCTAGAGAGAAACTCTGACCACTGGGCTTGCTGGCGAGTCAGGAGCTTGGTTGTAGCAAAGTATTCTAGGTTTTTGTGGTCAGTGACAATGTCGACTGGAAGTGTGGAACCTTCAAGATAGTGCTGCCAAGCCTTGAAAGACTCGTGAATGGCAAGTAACTCCTTATTGTGGATGTCATAATTGAGCTCAGGAGCTGACAGCATCCTAGAGTAGTATGTGATGGGCCAAATTTCCTTGTTCAGACATCAGAGAGAAAATATTCTGGCAATAGCATAGTCAGAAGCGTTGGTTTCTATGATCATAGGCGTGTTAGGCATTCAATGAGTAAGGATAGGTGTGGAAGTGAAAGCATCCTTAAGTTTCCAGAATGCAGAGTGACAGTCATCGGAGAACAACCAGAGTATAGCTTTGTGGATAAGGCAGGTCAAAGGAGTGACAATGGCAGAGTAGTTGTCAATAAATTGATGGTAGAAGTTAGCAAACCCTAAGAAGGATTGCACATCCTTGACTTTATGAGATTCAGGCCGATCCTGTATGGCTTGGACTTTCTTGGCGGACATGGTAAGTCCAGCCGAAGATAGACAGTATCTGAGGTACTCTGTAGAGTGAGTGTGAAACTCACACTTCTCAGGTTTCATATATAGGTTGTGTTTATAGAGTCATCAAAGTACCTTCCAGACATGCTCCTTGTGAGTGGACTTGTCCATGGAGAATATCTGAATGTCATTGAGATAGACAATCACATAGACATCAAGTAGATCTGTGAAGATAGTATTCACAAACTGCTGGAAAGCAGCAGGGGCATTCATGAGACCAAAGGGCATTACCAGCCACTCATATGAGCCATAATGTGTGTGGAAGGAAGTCCTCCATTCATCACCCTTGGTGATGTGGACCAGATGGTATGCATGCCAGAGGTCGATTTTGGTATAGATCTTGGCATTGCTTGGAGCATCTAGGAGGTCGGAGATGTATGAAAGTGGGTATCGGTCTTTCTTTGTGATTTTGTTCAATCCTCAAAAGTCCATGCAGAGGTGGAGTGAACCATCCTTTGTTACAAATTTCCCCTCTTACGTCGAACCTCTCCTAGATGATGAGTTCTCGTCCTCTTCAGAAACCCTTGTATCCGACTATGAGTCCTGGCAGTATAACTGGTACGCAATGGCATGGGGACATCCTCATTCCTCCAACGTATTCCTGAGCAACATTCCCATCTCTTCACATCCATCGTCTCCTTCTCCTTCCACTTCTTAGATGTTTCCTTATTTAGAATACGGAGCTCCACATTCGGAACTCCGCTTCTGCTTCGTTCCTCTTTGACATCTTTCCTTTCTTGACACGAAACTCCACTTCCCCTTTTAGATAACAGAACTCTGCTTCTGCTTATAGACACAGAACTCCGTTTCTCCTTTTGATCTTCCATTCCTGACGGAGTTCTGCTTTCCTTGTGTTCTGACGGCTCTCTGTCTTTCCGCGTTTCTTTTACGGACAGCCCTCTCCCAAAATGGGATCTCTCGCTCCCATTTCATACCCCGATCCTCCCTATATAAAGTAGCTGCCCATGTACCTATATTCCTTAGCTAGTTCTACACAATCCCAGCTTAGTGTCTAGTGCCAGACAGTCCTGACTGCCTGAGACCCACTTCCAAGAGGACTCTCCATTCCTGCTCAAGACCCACTTCCGTGTTGTCACCGTTTGCGAGCACAAGACACCATCCGAGGTCGCTGCGTCTCTTTGTGAGTACCACCCTCGAGACATTACGGCTCGCCCGTCACTAGACTCTATGCTCAGCGTTAACATCCTTCTTGTGGACAAATAGGACTGGAGCAGCATGAGCAGAGAGAGAGGGGCAGATGAACTTGCTAGTGAGGTGCTCATCGAGGAACGTATGAAGTGCCTCAAGCTCTATGGAGGAAAGAGAATAAAGGATACCAAGGGAAGGAGAGGTGCCTTCTTTCAACTCAATTTTTAGGTCATGTTCACAATGAGGGGGTAGGAAAGATGCTTTGCTCTTGCTGAATACATTGGCAAACTCATGGTAGTCTGGAGGTATACCAGAGAGGTCTACCAGATCTTTAGAAGTGGCAGAGGAATGGAGATTACTCTCTTTGGCGCAGATTTGGAGGCTAAATTCAACAGAGCCTTCCAAGCAGCAAGCTAGTGCAAATGCAGGGGCACTAACAAATGCAATAGGAGGGGCTTTGTGATCACAGAAATGTGGCAGATCAGAAGAGTCAGCTGGAGATGTCACTGGAGGCTGTGGGGGTGAGCTTGGAGGTGCTGGCATGGCTTGCACAGGTGAACGGAATGATATACTGCTTATAATCCAATCAATCAATGGATTGTGGCAGGTGAGCCAGTTGTGTCCTAGGACAAGGGAACAAGAGCCATCTAGCAGAGTGACATATAATGTTATTGGAGTGATGTCACCAGTTTCAAATTGGATTGAGAGGTTGAGAGCTTGGGTGATGGTTGAGTTCATGGTTCTGTCAAACAGCTAGAGCTGGAGTGGAGGTACAGAGTAAGTTGGGAGTTTGTGGTTATTGGCAAAAGTTGTATCTATAAAACAATTTGAGGATCCTGAATCTACAAGTGCTGAAAATGAAGGGATATCATAGGCAACTAAAGAGACAGTGGGTACAAGGAATTTGGAATCAGAGAGAGTGGATATGTTGAGTCAAATCTCCTTTGGTGCACAGTTGTCATCAACACAACCTCCAGACCATGTGGAACTATGGAGGTTGCAGACTATTTTTCTGACTCCTTAGAGTCGTCTGGTTTGCCTTCTGGAGGTGTGGTGATAGTAGCCACATGAGCCTTGGAAGTCTTTGAGGAAGACTTCTTGCAGTCCTTTGCCATGTGACCAGCTAGGCCACAGAACATGTAGAGTTTCTCATCAAAGTGACACTGGCATTCAACAGCAGTGAGCTTGCCATCTGCACTGAGCTTCAATGAGAGGTTGGATTTGGGAGTGGAGGTGTTGGTAGACTTGCCCTTAGACTCAGAAGAGTCCTTGGACTTGCCATTGGAGTTATTTGAGGTGGATGATAATGTGGTGGGAGTGGAGCTGGAGGAATGGGAGGACAAGTTGTTGGTGTTGGAGGACGAACCAGAAGTTTTGGAAGCATGGTTGACTTCTTCTTTGCATTTCCAATACCTTTGGTTGATTTGTTGCACAAGAGCACACATTGCATAGATAGTGTCAAGTTTGCCCTGATGAGTGATCTCATCCTTGATGTGGTCCAGAAGTCCATTATAGAAGCTCTGGTGAAGTGCACCAGAACTCCACTTGCAGACTTGGTTTGCAAGTCAATTCCACTTGACAATGGACTTGCTAATGCACTGGTTATTGTGCATGTGCAGTTGCTCAAGCTGAGCCTCTGCTTCAACAATAGGATCATTGGGGCCAAAGTTGGCTTGGAGCTCATAGAGGAACGACTGCCAGTCATCCATTCAGAGCGGGCAATGCTCTGGAGCTATATCTCTGAGCAAGTCCAGCTTGAAGTAGTCCAGGGCCATACCCTTGAGATAAGATTGGGCAAACATGACTTTGTTATCATCTGTTCTGAATGATCGAGGGATGGCTTGGAAATTGAATTCGCATTGGACAGCAAATGAGCAAAGTTTCTGTGGATCAGATCTGTCAAAGGTGTCTGGTTCATGGACTTTGGTTTTGGGTTCGAAGGAGTTTCTTCTGTGATGAAGGGCTTGGTGGGTCATGTTGCAGGTAGCGTCAGCGAGGTTGGCTAAGGGGTCATTATTCTGGTTGGCGATAGATTCTTCGTCATCGTCAGAGGTGTCAGAGGTGTCATCTGGGTCTTTGCTACCACCACTACCTCCACCTTCTGCCCTGCATCTTACTGGGTTCTCTGGACAATCCTCATAGAGGTCCTCTTCATCCATAGGAAGTTCATGGAAGTGGGATAAGAGTGGAGTAAGCAGAGAAGTTGGAACGCCTTGCAATTCTGAGATTGAAGGCATAGTATGTGCAGTGAGGCTGATGAATTCACTGGGAACTGTTTGGTGACTGCCAAAGGTGGTCTAGAGCAGGTGATTGTGAGTTGTGCGGATAGCATGAGTACAAGTAGTCATGGCTGAGGGAACTCGACAAGAGTGAGTTCGAATATACTGTTAAATCTGGTTCTTCTAGATGAGTCCGACAAAGTCTGGAGGTGCACAAGCACAAAGGATCAGAGATTGGAGTCAGAGGTGTACTGGAGATATGACAGAAGGTAGAAGGTAGATAGAGGGGTGAGGTCGTTGGCACAGGACTTATATGTCATGCCCTTGCCAATTCCCTAAGGACCTCATATTTCAGAGGAGAATGAGAGTAAGGATTGAAAGTGACTTGAAGGAAGTGATTAAGTTGATATTCAAACTAAAGTACAGAGACAAAGTATGAAGGTTTATATTCAGAGGAATCAGGTCTGAATGACTAACTACATGGAGGTTGGAAGTAAATATGATATCCCTAAAGCTGTGACAGAGGTAAATATGTCTGGAGCTGTGCTACTAAGGGAGACACAAATTTAAAGCTTATTAGCAATTGAAGATGTCATGCAAAATGAATAATAGGAACACATTGGAGTAACAGAACATGGCTGACAACGAAAAGGAGGAGAGCCAAGTTCATGTTGATTGCACTGAGCCTGACAACCAGCAGACCAAGCACATTGAGGAGAAGTAGAAGGGCTAGACCTGCCATACCCAATTATATATATGATATATCACAGTAATCAAGAATAAAAACTTACATGAATGAAAACCAAAGCTTCAAGGGAAGAGAAAATTGAAAGAGTCTTGCTATCTTCTTCAATTGGATCTTCAGCCAACAGCCTATCCAGACAATACCCTCACTTACGCAAATCTACTCTTTAATGCAGAGTATTACAACATGACCTCACAGGTAATTACACAAACCTAATTTGACCTGCATGAAAGACAGCAAACAGGTCAGAAGTGGTACTAACTATATGTTGAATTTCTCTTTTTATGTAAAAAGAGTAAAAGGGATGGGATAACCCTGGTGTTGAGCTATCTTGTAACATGAGATATGATGATGTGATGATAACTGTGATCATGCGAACAGTAGATGTTATCAATGCATCTTACATAGCAGCCTCTAGCGCTCTGCTAATATGCCCCCTTGTGCATTATGGGAAGAACAACATTATCCTTATTTAATATGGTGGATGACCATATGACTACATGTAAGTGTGTATGCTCCAAGCGTAAAGTGCTTGGGCAACTTCTTGAGACCACTTAACCCTATGGCCTGGGTATAATAAAGAAAAAGAGGAAAACACTCAACTCTTTGGCCTGATGGAAAGCAGATCAGAATATCTGTCAAGATCTTATCAGTATTGTCTGAAACCAGCCAAAAAGCGAAGTAGAAATAAAGAAAGATAGTCTGTGAATCATGAAAGAGGGCTGGTGCTCACCACAGACCACAGGGAAGACAGTGGATGCTTGAAAAAGCAAAATATTAGATGGATAAAGCAAGATCAGCTCACTGATTAGCTGATAATGAAAGCATTCATCAGTGTCCTTGAGAATTGACATGTCCACTTACATTTCCAGTGATGCTGAGTGAACCGAAATTTTTTCATAAATTTTGGAAATTCTATTGGGAGAGTTGTTGTGGGAAAGGGTGGTGGTGGTGTGGACAACCAAAAGGAAGTGGTGCAAATGGATGACAGACGAGCCCATGGTTTTTGGAGATATAAAAGGAATCCCACATGGTGTCAGGCAAAACAGCTGAAGGAAGCGGTTGTACCAACCCAAGCGAACGAAGCATCAGAAAAAGGTTGGTTCACACACATCATCTGCTAATTCTTAGATGGTATGCAATTTGATGATGGAATATACCAGGATATTGATAAACTGAAATAGGAGGATGGATCTAAAATCCATAGTTAGTTTTCAAATGTTCATAATTATGTTGACTCACTATCAAAGCAGTGGGAACAATTGACTGTGATGGAGATTGCATGCCAGGATTTGCATGATGTCGGGATGGAGGAGAACCAAGCTGACATTGGACATGTTAGGAAGAAGTTACAGGAGTAGACCTAATAGAAAGTTAATATCAAATCAAATATGAATAAAGAATTGAGAAATACAGACATTTCAGCTCAATAAATTTCAAGTATTACAAGATTTAGTTCAAGAAAGTCCAAATAGAAGAGGTCCAGTTGGATCCTAGTCCAAGTGGGTCCATTCAAATTGAAATCCAAGAAAAAAGTTCCAAGTATTCAGAAAGGTAATCAAGGATGCACACCAATTCCTCTGCTTTACACAGTAGTCCCAAGACTTACTGCAAGGGCAACCAGGGCAGGAGTGTGACAGAGATAAAAACAAAATGCCTAAGACAATGTAAAAGGTAACAGCAAGAATCAAAAGACAAATCAAACACCTGTCAGTTTCCTTGGCAGTCTCTGATCAGTCTCTACTCTGTAGGATCAGAGGTCTCAGAACAACCAACAGACACACAGATTTGAATTTTTAAAGCCAGGTAGTAGAGACTTGATGATACTTCTTCCCAAACCACTGATTTTTACTCTTGCACACTGTAGCAAAACAAAGATCAACTGTCTAATCCAAGAACTTACACTTTCACAGTGTTTTTGATAGCTTCTGTAACATTGTGATGAATTCTGGATGAGAGTAGAATGATAGGTATATACACTAGCAGGCAAAGTCTTTATCAATGTTATCAGATTAGGGCCAGAGTATGTTGTCAGTAAGGGTTTAAACTCACAGAAATCACTTTGAAAACTTTGTTTTATCAATATAAAAGCAGTCCTGAGGGTTTTTATGTAATGTACAGGTGTATGCAATAGGCAAAAGATGGCTGTGTGTGCATTGACCAAAAAAGGATATGTACTGAATGGAGACTGACAGGACAGCTGAGCCATATGGTTTCCACCAACAAATAAAAAAATACATATGGCAAAAGTGGATTATGTGAAGAAACTGAATAGCAAGCAAAATAGCTGAAAAAAGCATTAGATAGTGGATAGAAAATGTCAATTCCATACTTTCTCCACAAACTTATAGATATATTGTTTCTAACTTCAATATTGTCATATTATCCTCAATATTTATATTATGACAATATAATAGTCATTTTGGCATCTATTTGTTGGAGTATGTCTAATAAACTTTAATAAATATATAAATATGATGGTAAGGCAGATATGTAAAAATATTATTAATAACATATGATACATCTAGCCTAAGCATAAGATCAGGTAAAATAAAAATAAAAAAAATCAATAAAATTTCATAAAAATAACACTTTGACATAATCAGACCATTATACCATTACAATAATCACACCATCACAACCACCACAACCACCACACCCTCACACCCTCACAACCATTATACTCTCATATTATCACAACCATCATACTCTCACATCATCACAACTCTCATACTTTCACACCATCACAACCATCACACCACTACACCATTACATCCTCACAACCATCACACCATCACATAATCACATAATTACAACCATCACACCATTACACCCTTACAACCATCACACCCTCACACCATCACACCCTCACAACCATCACACCCTCACAACCATCACACCCTCACACCATCACATAATCACAACCATCACACCCTCACACCATCACATAATCACAACCATCACACTATCACACCATCACACCCTCACAACCATCACATCCTCACAACCATCACACCCTCACACCATCACATAATCACAACCATCACACTATCACACCATCACACCCTCACAACCATCACACCCTCACAACCATCACACCCTCACACCCTCACACCCTCACAACCATCACACCATCACACCATCACACCCTCACAACCATCACACCATCACACCATCACATAATCACAACCATCACACTATCACACCATCACACCCTCACAACCATCACACCCTCACACCCTCACAACCATCACACCATCACACCATCACACCCTCACAACCATCACACCATAACACCATCACATAATCACAACCATCACACCATCACACCATCACACCCTCACAACCATCACAACCATCACACCATCACAACCATCACACCATCACATAATCACAACCATCACACTATTACACCAGTACAACCATTATGGTCATCACAACAACCCCACCATCACACCATCACACCATCACACCCTCACACCATCATGCCATCACATTTCCAGTAGTGCAAACCTGGACTCATATGGATAGAACTGGAGATAAAGAAACTTGTTCAGCTGATATGTCAATAATGTAGCCACCAATTTTCATGAATGTTGGATGATTAGAATCCTGTTGACAGAGAGATTGTGGCCATATAGATTGTATGTTGAAAAAAATGTTGACCTTATTCAACTATTGATAAATATGCCCTATAAAGGCTGTGCGGACACGGGGTGCAACATGGAGGCCAGCTGAGATGGCCCTATGGGAGATGGAGGTTGACGCCGCCAAGGACCATTCCAACGATCTGAGCATCACGAACGAGGACGCTCTCGTGGCATCTAGTCCCCTCGCTAGTCGAACTAAGCCTGACAAGCACGTACACGGACGAAGCAACGTGTCATCCCGCCTCGCTATCTTACAAGAGGAGAATGAAGGCGCTGGATCGGAAGAGGATGACTCCGATGCCAACGAAACATGCCCATCCAAGAGACAGCGGGTGTCGTTTGGATATGCCACCCTAGATTCGGAGGGGGATCCCAGATCGTCCAGGATATCAGGGGATCTGGCTCATAGAAAACATCAATCTCTCTGGGTCTCCCTTGCTGGCCAGAGACGACAACGCGTCCTCGGAGAACTTCATGGACCACGAGGAAAGAGCAGTCGCGACCACGATAAACCAAGACTGCCCTGCGAAGACGCCGGAGGAGAGGATTGGAGCTTCCCTGGAGCCTAGACGGAGCACTCGCATCAAAGGGATTGCTCGCAAGCGAACCTCCTCGGTTGGTACGGAGAAAAAGACTACCTCGCACGCAGGGGGATTGAAATCATCCCTTGTGCGCTCTAAGGCCCTCTGCTCGCGCCAGCCGTCGAGGAATGTCTCGACATCGTTGGAGGAATCCGATTCTGGTAAGGACTCGGGCGCACCAAGAGAGCTCACAATTCGCTTGCCATTTACGTCTACCCCGCCAAACCAGAAGCCCAACTCGTTGGCTTGGTCCGCGCCACGCATCTTGCGTTCGCATTCGCAGCGACTCCTGGAATGGCTGTCAAATACACTTGTTCGAGTACCAATGATGGTGCGTACCCAAGGCTCAACGTATATTTGAACGTCTACACGCAGCGCATCAAGCGTGTGCCAGTCAACCAGCGACTTCATGCAATATCTCTGCCGTTGCGCGGGGTTGTACCACAGCGCTTTGACATAGCCGAGCTCGAGCTAGTCCAAGACGTAGTCTTGAAAACAAAAACAGGACACGTCAAGCTCCCCACATACCTCGATGATCAAGTGCTTGAGATGCGCCAACGGGGATGTCTGCGGCCCCTTCCAACGACAACCAACCATATCAATAAATTAATCATAAGATATCCCGCAGTTCTCCAAGAAAAAGCAACTGACGACATGTTTTTGGGTATATTTGCTCAACACCAGTCTATCCTCAAAGAGGGTCGACTGGAAACGTGTTGCTAAGGGGGGAGAACGGAACATGTTCAGAAGGCGTCAGTACCTGGCACGCGGACCGAATGTATGGCAGACGCCGATCTGGTTTCCATGACCACGTTTGGATGTAACCAATGATCTAAGGGCGAGGTAAGCAACATGCTATACGGACAAATATGATCGCAACGACCTTCCAAGTCGAGTTCCGATACGCCAGCCAAGGCGCTGAGCTGCTCCAACGTGTATCAGTTTATTCCACACGACGTCCTGGTCGGGCAACCGAATGACATGGAGTGGCATAAACGAGATGAGGGCCTTGGCAAATTGAGGATCAAAGGCGCTACGCGCTGGAGAGTCGGGTCCAGGCTCGGGGGGCGGTATTTGCCTTATTTTTTGTACCAGTTCTCGCGCGGCATTAAGCAGCAAAGGGAAGCGCTGGTAATCCTTTGACAGTTGTGCCGACAAGAGTTCGACAAGTGTCTGACTATTGTATTAGTGAAATGGACGAGCGATGCATAGATTCAAACCTTGCGCAGAACGAGCAGATCACGGAGCGCACCCTTCCAAGTTGATGACGCTATGTAAATTAGTCGTATTCATCAATACATGGCTAGAAATTACCTCGGAAAGAGTGTTCCAGCCAGGAACAGGCATGATCCAACTTGGCTTGAACATAGTTGACAGGCAAGGCTTCCGATAGAGGCACGTCGCACTTTTCGCTCTGCCAGTCCTCTGCCTGTCAAGCCAAAAAAAGATGAGGATATAATTCAGCAGAATATGTCACGAGATGAACATCGTATATGTTCCCTTTGTTGAGTTGCCTCCACGAAAAATTGCACGACTCGAGTAATCAATTCCGGGTCAGTCTCTCTCAGAGCATGTGCGTGTAAAAACGAGAATGTGGTCTGCGAAAGCGTGTATCCAGTATGCCATTCCATCTGAAGTGTCGACGAGGCTGATGAATACGGGTAACAGACAGGCAGACCTGATCACTCACCTCGCAGGCGACCGCGTGGTCGATGATCCAACACTCCTCCTCTGGGAGTAACGGCTCGAGGGGATCAAACCCGGGTCACGTCTGATCCATCAACATGAGCCCGCTATCGAACCTCGGTTCGCCGATCTGTCGAGGTGAGCCGAGGCGCGTGCCCATAAAAGCGTACGACATACTTCGAACGCCGCAATGGTGTCTTGAAGTGTAAAGTCTTTGGCGAGAATGAGACCACCCAAAGGCATCTCTTGAAGCCCCCGATGTGAATGAGACGCGATAAGCGGTAAGTAGTGTGGGCATACTTACCTGCAGCAGTGTCTTCCAATGTCCGCGTGACGTCGTAAAAATTGTCTCCGCCTGGTAGAATTATGTACTGGTCAAGTAGATGGTCCATTGACCGCCATCAACGTCGCGGACGGTGAGCACGATGAAATGGAAGTGAGCATCAATTCATAAAACGGACGGAGTTTCAAAGCATGATCTCACCCATTCGACGAGCACTGTCTACCAAGCGACGCGTCGTATTTTCTGGCATCCAACTGACAGGCATCCCACATGTAGGCTCCGTACAGACTCTATGATACCACGGAACACACAGCGCACTTGGGTAAACAGGTTAGATGTGTTCGATCAGACTTGTCAGCTCGACCCACCACACCACCAATGTTTGACGGCTTGACGATCGTTGGCTGCAAGACCAGTTGTAGGTCCTGACCGAACTTAACCGCAGTCTTTGGCATATAGGGGATTGATATCTGGAAAACTCGGAGCAAGTAGTCAGTAACGGCCAACACTTCAGGTTAAGATGCGGATTGTTGGAGAACATCCCGTCTGTTACAATAGTTAGCTTTCGTACCGTACACTTTACTACGTTTCCTTATTTGGACAGCGCTACTATTTACCTGCTCCCGCTTTCCACCAGTCTCGTACCACTCGACTGGAGGTAAGCCTCGGCTACATATATCTCTATCTACCATACTGACATAGTCCAGTATTCATCCCATCTGTCTAGGTAGATATCCTCCAGTCTCGTACCACTCGACTGGAGTATTCATCACATCTGTCTAGCCTCTCCTCTGCACGCCTGGTTTGAACATGGAATAAGGACACGTTGCAAACAGCGGATAGATTTGTACGCACGGAAGCAGGGTTCTTAAAGTAAGGGAGTAGCGTAGAAGCATTGCTACCAGACAATACGGAGGGATATGCGATCGCGAACAGATAGAGTGTTCTGATGCAAGAGTGAACCGTTCGGAATGCGGTTAAGCCTAAAGGACTGTTCTAACGGATTCAATACTCACGAAACCAGGAAGGTCAGAAGCGTTGACAAGACCATCGATCAGGGTTTCACATATTTCGGAGTACTTCATTTGCATGACAGGCGTATCCGCAGGATTCTGACTCGACATGATCTTGTGAAGGAGATCTCCCAATGGAGATTGCTTATCCTTGAAGTAAGCAGACGCACCCATGATAACAGAGACTTCCGAGAGCAAAGCGATCTTGTCCCGCGTGTTACTCGACGAAAGTAGCTTTCCCTTGGATAGGGCTTGGGGCGGTGTGGTCTGGGACTACAGCTCTTCCACGGTCTTGACAGTGAGTCCTTGACCGTATCATCATCTTCGTCCAACATTCGCAGCACAAAGTCCAGTGCAAGCGAAGGCAAGGTCAAAAAAACATCTGGTGGATCTTGCGGACAAGGTAAAGGAAATGATGCAGAGTGGCGCTTGGAGAGAAAACCCTTGGCTATCTCAGCTTGACTGGACCCCCAAAGTCACAAAGAAGTCCAGAGGCGTACATGACGCTGATGTATTTGGCGGGCACCACTGGACAATATACTTAGAAATGTAGTTGCGTTCGCAGAATGTCACACTTAGTCGCAGAATGTCACACCCAGCTAGAATGTCACACCCAGCTGCAGTCACACTTGGTCGCAGAATGTCACATGTCACAAGGGATGTAAAGCTGCGTTCGCAGAATGTCACACTTAGTCGCAGAATGTCACACCCAGCTAGAATGTCACACCCAACTACAGAATGTCACAAGGGATGTAAAATGTCACTCTGTCAAAATTGTCACACTCCCCCTGGAATGTCACACCCGTCTGGTCACACCATATATGTCACGTTGGGACCTCCGGAATTGGTTAGGTTGCATATGCTCTCACACACGCCGCGCAGGCCTGTCGCATGTTCCCAACGCAGACGAGCGCAACCAGTGACTCGCGTTCCACTCGTCAATCAATCTCTTCGCCCTCTACGTGACGCGACAACGACAACGACAACATAGGGATCCGTCCTCAAGGCCTCACCCTCTCTCACCCCGCCGTTGCCATCGCCCTAACCCTCATCCTCATCCTTCGCACCCCCCCTCGCCACCTCACTCGCCCTCTCCCTAACTTAACTGGCTTGCCATTGCCGTCGCACGCAGTCA